>JANRMJ010000066.1:97903088-97914379 GCA_025584955.1 Alethe diademata | reverse complement strand
CTGATGTCCCCAGGACAGGGTTGGCCCTCCTGGCTGCCAGGGCACTGCTGGCTCAGATTCAACTCTGTATCCACCAGGACCCCCAATCCCTTTCCACAAGCTGTTCTCCAGCCTTTCATGCCCCAGTCTGTCCACACATCCAGGGTTGACCCATCCCAGTTACAGGATCCATCACATTCCCTTGTTGAACTTCATGTGTTTAGTGATTGCCCATCTCTCATAAATATATTGTTTTATGACCCTCAGTTTATTCTTCCAAATTTTGAGTTTCCTCGTTATCCTTGCCATTTCATTTGAAAATAAATTCCCTAACTTTTTTTAATGTGATCCTAGTCCCCTTTAAAGATCCTTTCATTTCTTCAGTCTTTCCTTCACCCATGTCTTAAGAAATTGTTTGAATAAGACCAAAACACATTTTATATAATTGAATAATGGACTAGTTTATCAGAAAAATATACCCAGGTATGTAATATGCTAATGAACATTTTATTGTTCTTCACACTACTAGCAGAAAACTTTCATGTTCTCCATTAACTCAGGAAATGCAACCTGCTGATGGCTGCCACTTCAACACACGTTGTAATAGTATCAGTGTTATATTTATTAGTTTCTTTAAATGATTGAAGTGGAAAGTGATAAGGCATATGAGTGTATATTTATTATTATAACTTTTTGAAATGTGAGATTAATTGAAGGATTAGTTCCAAAGTACTCTAGTGCCTGAGTTTGCAGATTGCATGTGAAGTAGGCAAAAAATCTTCCTCCGTTTATAATGCAATGCTCTTATGGTCAAGTGGATAGCTTTACAGGTAGAAGATAGAAATTAGGTATTTTTATCTCAACGTGGTCTGAATAACTGAATGTCCAGTTAAAACTGTAGGTGAATTACCTATAGAGAACTCTATAGTCCTCATTACTTCGTTAGTATAAAAAACACATGAGAACTGTTGATTTTCTCCATTAACTCATGAAAATGCTAAAAATCTGTGCAGTGAGGCACTGGAATGAAACATTTAAACCAGTTGGTGAGAACAACAAAGAAACTTTCACAATTATTTCTTTCTGGATTTTGGCTGGTCAAATGACTTGTAAGTAAATAAAAAATGCCCTAAAATGGAAATATCTTACATTTGAAGAAAATAAAAAAGGAAAGAAATCTGGAGCAGCACTAGTCACAGTACATTACTTCTGTTCAAAAGACCCTGTCATTTCTTTCATTATCTGCTCAGCATTCATTTTGCAATAAAATACATTTTCCATAGAGATATAGGTAAAATTATGAACAATCTTTTCAATGTTACAAGAACTATTCTTGTCTGAAAAAGAGATTACTTATTAGACTATTTTCCCCCAGACTTTGAAGTTTTTTGTGGCTTGTAGTTTGAGTTTTCTACAGCATAAATGTTTTCCTCTCCTTACTCTTTTGGACCTGTTGCTTTATGCTGAAGAATTAATAACTCTATTGTGGAGCTCTATGTAGTCAGGAAAAGGAAAGGAAAATAAGAAACTTTGATATTTTCTTTTCTCAATGCAATAATGTGCAATTTCCTGTCTTTCCTTCAGTACTGTTTTCATTTACATTATATTTTTTATTTTGCAGCAGGGCAAGCACAAATAAAATACATTACTAGTTCCTTATTACCTTCTTGTGTATGCTGGTGGAGGAACACAATGCTGCCTTTATGTGAAAATGAAATCCTAAGCTTATCTCTTTGCAGCATTAATAGCAAACTTGCTGACCAATATATTAAAATTATGTACAAGAAAAACTGCTTCCTTAGCTGTTCAAATTGAGTCAGTTTCATTCATTATCATTCTATATCTGAAAGTACAGTCTGCGAAATGTGGGGTTTCAAACTGAAGTAACATATTAATATTTACAGAAAATATATATATTTTAGATATTAGGATTTCTGGGTTTTCTGGGATTCATTGTTCATTGAATTCAACAGTAATCTTGCCCATGACTAATGGGAACAGAATGTCATGGTCATGTCAGTCTCTGACCCATCTCCTGACTTGTCCTGATACCTTAAAGGAGATTCTTCCACAAGAACTAGTTTCTGTTTCTATAAAATCAGCTTGTGAAAGGTTGCTTAGCTGCTTTTGCTGCAACATGGTGAGACGTATAACTATCTGAACTGGCTGTACTTCACTCTAGCTTCTTCAGTGATGGACACTGTTTTAGAATTCCTTCATCAAGAATTGTGCCCTATTCATGCAGTTTCAGATACACATCTGGCCAGGCAGATGACTCAGGTTTCAGATTTTGCTAAGGTTCCATAACTTGCTAAGTTCCTAAGACTAGTTCCCCTATAAGCCTTAAGCGTGATGATATTTAGTGCCACAGTGCTGCACCATAGGCCCTCAGTGCTGGGCGTGGAGGCCTTTGACTCCCACCTCCTGTAGAAGTTTTATTTATGTGTTGGCATTTTCAATGAACTGGATGCTAAATGCTTGCATGCCTCAGTTAGGAAAGAAACCATGTTTTTCAAATTCTATGCAATCTGACATATTCAGCTGGATTTGTATTTGTTTACACAGATACAGGACCAACTACACTAATCCCTACCCAGTTCAGAAAAAATTCTCTCTGGAGAAAGTGTTCCCAGCATATTCTTACCAAAATTCATTGTCTTTGGGATGTAGCAGATGAGATCTTTGATATCTGCAGATTCAGAGCTGGTGCCTAACCTCTGAAGTTAGAACCCCTGGACTTTGTATTTTAGCATAGTTCTTATCTACATTTTGTCTAATACATCATCATGAAGTAGAAAGATAATGATGGCAGTGCTCTGTAGAGTTCAGCTATCATAATTGTTAGATTAAGGCTGCATACCTAAAATTTACACAGCACTTGTGTTGTAATTTGCTTTTGTTCCACCTACATCTTCTGGTGCTGCTAGCTGCTTAAAAACCCAGCATCAGCATACAAGGTATGGATCACCCTCCTCCTTTAAATCCATGAGGTGTGAATCTTTCAGCTGAAGGATTCACAAATTATTCAAATTGAAAAAGATTATTGAGTTGTTTCTGGAGTCAGGACTTTAAGATTTGGAGAAAGACAAGATTGAAACATTATATTAAAAACAGAAAATGGTACCATCATTGGAAGTGTCTCTGACTGACACTTTTTGTGTTAAACTTAGTAATGATAAAGCCAGATATCTCAGTTACATACTTCATAAACATGAGATGAATTATCCTCTAGGGAAGTAAGTCCCCAGTCACTAAGAGGAGCTTAGTATGATTGGCTTCAAATCTGGAAACTATATTCTTAGTGTCTGAACTTTGGTGGTTTTTGTTTTTTGCTTTCTACCTTAAGATATGATGCATCACATGACTGAACCTGGCCAGACTCAGGTACACTTAACAGGAACTCTGTGCCAGCTTGTGGTTTGTACTGACAACCCTCAGCTCTGAAAGGATTGTCAAACATGCTGCCTGCAAAGCTGGCAGTCCTCCAATCTGTCCCTCTGTTTGTGATAAAGATTAAGGTATGCCTGGAGACCTCTGATAACTGTATGCAAGTAAAAAGCATATTATCAGGTCTGACAGAAGAGCAAAAATAGATAGAACTACAAAGAGAAAATGGAACCCTTCAAGCAAGAACTGAAAAGTTGAGGCTGATAGGTAAAAACCTCACAGATTTGTGAATGATAGCAAAGAACTGTCTGAAATCATACAGTCCCTATAAGCTTAGTGCTTCTCAGTCTGTAATCAGAACAAGCCTCAGGCTTATAGGTTTGGACAGACATTTGTTTCAGTACTGTCTTTAATTGTCTGCACCTGATTCAATAGTTTCTTCAGTTATCATCGTGCATCATTCATCACTGCCCCACTGCCTCAAAAAAATCACCACCAGCAACAGAGACATTAGTTTGAAAGTGAAAATTTCTCTGTACATTTAAACAATTGAAGGTTTTCAGCTTTTTATTTGAACTCCATCTGTAACAATTACCCTCATTTTGAGCAAGTGTTATTGCAGATAATTATACTTTGAACAAAGCTAAAAGGGAAGAAATTGAATACAACTGTTCAAGAACAAAGTATCCCACTTCATGTCCTTGTTTTACTAAAGATAACTGGATCAACACTTCCACAAGATGCATTCTCAGGTGCCCTCTAGAGAGATTATCTTATTTTGCATACATATACATGTATATCAACAGTACAAGATGGTTTTCCCTGGTACCCTTCTAGGCTTTAGCAATAGGTAGATAGGTATGATCTGTACAACTCTAATAGTAATGTTTTTAAATCAGGAAAATATCTAAAACCATATCAGAAATTTGCATCTTATTTTGCTAAGTGGTGTGTAAAAACTATAAGAAAGCAGTTTTCAGTGCAGAAATTTATAAATTAAATCACTTAATGCACATCTGTTATTCAGAGCTTAAGGGAATCAGAAATTATATGTAGGATCAAACAGGCAGACACCCTGTTGGTAAACGGAACTTCAATTCTGGAAAATGTATAAGCAATCTCAAATGAACTCTTTTATCTTTTTTCAATTTAGTGTATATTTGTCCACTGTGAACTCTGCAGCCAGGTAGATTTTTCTCCCTCTTATTTGCTGAGCTGACCACAGCTGTAAAGAAGGAAACTTTCTCATCTACAGATAAATCCTAGTTAGACTCTGGGAAAAAAATCATTGGAGAATGAATTTTGCAGCATGCAAGATAGTCCAGCAACCTGTCATGATTTTAAAACTCCTAACTGAGTAACTTTTATTGACAATATCTGCAACCACACATTTCAAGTAAAATTTCATTGGTGAAGCCAAGACTGGGTTTCACAGGTGATGTAAATGTAGATAAGAAGTTGAATCATGGAATAAGGAAATTGTGTGGGTTGGAAAAGACATCTGGTGCAACCATTAACATGACTCTTCCAAGCTTAGCCAAGTTTTAAGTGCAACATCTACCAGACATCTTCTAAATATCTTCAGGGATGGTGACTGCACCGCTTCCCCAACCAGCCTGCCCTGACAGCCCTTGCTGTGAAGAAATTCTTCATAATATCCAAACTAAACCTCCTCTGGTGCAACTTGAAGCCTTTTCCTCTTGTACTACTACTTGTAAAGTGTAAGAGCCCAGAGCCTACTGGGATACAACCATTTTTCAGATAGTTGCAGAGAGCAATAAGGTCATCCCTGAGATTCTTTTTCTCCAGGCTAAACAGCCCTTAGCTGTTCCTCATCAGACTTGTGCCCAGGTTGGGCCTGAAGAGCATCCTGCAGAGAGGAAACTCCTTGAAGTATGCTGGAATAAGGACTGGCTTGGCAGTGACTTCATGTTGCAATTGCATTTCTTTACCCTCACCATAATCACTGCTGAATGCAGAGAGCATCTGTCTCAGCCCCTTTGCTTGTTCCCTACCCCACGTGGAAGAATAGTACTGCTGAAGCTGTGTCCTCTGCCTAATAGTTTAGTTATGTGCAGGCCTGTAATCTTCCCTGTACCAAACTTTTGCTTGGCCAAATTTCACCATAGACAAAAATTTTTTACAAACAAGATTCATGTAACTTGCTAATGCACTGCAAGTTTTTCCTGTTAATAACAGATGGCAAGGATTGTAATCTAACTGACATTAATATGTTCCCCACTCCCACTGAGCCACCCAATGAGTCCCTGTTTGCTGTTAGGAATCAGCCAGTTGGAGTAGAAGCCATTATTCCTTGGGGCAATTACTCCTTGACATTGTTTTTCTTTTGTGATTCAATATTATTGTTGGTCCTTGGGGTTTATATATCTTTTACATTCTTATTTTGAATCCTCCAGTTGATAACCATGAGTCTTTCTGCATTCTTTCTGTGTTTTTATTTTACTTATCTTGCATAGCTTTACCTTACATTCTGTATTACATCTTAGGCGACAGATTTCTTTGTAAAATCGAGCCAATATGGCACAGCTGTGACTCACAAAACTGAGTTTTCAGTCACAGAGAGGTGAAACTGAAGGCTGTGGGTTAGCTGCCTATTCAGAGTCCCTGTGTACCAGTTCCTCTGGTATAATCTTGACATTTGAAGAGGGTGTCATGCAGAGGAATGTTTTGAAAATATACAGATTACTACTAGAATTTCAGTTTGTGCATGGAGAATAATTTTGAGAGAAAGCAGCATTGCAAAATACCCTTGCATCCCTGATGTTAGGAACATGTTATTGTATGAATAGGTGGCTGATCATGAATGGCATGGGGCCCAAAATACAGAGAGGCAGTGAAACTCTTGAGGGACTACTCACAGGTTGCTAATTTGCCTTGAGATTTCCTTGATTTGCCCAAACCCCTTTCCCCTCTGCTAGTTTGTTTTAAGCAGGCATCTGGCTCATATTCCTAGGTCTGCTGAAGCTGCCATTTCAGCTCTCTGGTCAGGTTTGCCTTAGAACTAACAATTCCTCAACTGTTGGAACAGACAAAGATTGTTGGAGCCTTCAATTAATCTTGTACTTTTCATTGCCATTCATAGTCATGACTATGAGATGGGAAGGGACGCCCTGCTGAGAAGCACTCTGCTGTCAGAGAAATTTACATTTTGCATCCCTTTGTCTTGGCACTGGCTGTTCACAAGAACTGGTAATAGCACATGTTCTCTCCAGGAGCTTTGTATGAACACCTGAACAGATGTCCCTGAAGGAGATGATGCAGAAGGCACCGTGAGCTTTTGCACTTCTTTACTCATGTTATCAGGATAGAAATACCATGGGAGTTCTCAGGGGTATAATCACAGCCAAACAGAGGCAAAAAGACCATCTTTTTAGTTTTCTTTCTTTTTTGCATTCATGGAGTCCCAGAGCCCATTTTACACTGGCCTATACTGAAAACTGATGGCTTTGGAGCAGTTTTAAATACCTGTTCCTGAGTGAGTGTTCTGGTCCTACAGAGGGACTATTCCATTCCATGTGAAGTGGAAACAAAGGTCTAGAAACTCTACCTGCACATCCACAGATGTCTCCTCTTCAGCCTTCCTCATACATTTTACTTTCTGTAAGAAGAAGTCCTGAAATTGTGGATTATAATGTAGTTGCAGAATGACCAGAGCTGTCTAGACTTTTCCAGGAGATAGAGTTTAATTTTTCTTCTACTATTTACCTTTTGTGTGGCTGCTAGATGACTAAACAGTGTCAGATTAATGGAGGTAGTACTCACCAGAGTAAGCAGTTGGGCAGGGTATTTGCACACACCTGGTGTGAAAGGAGTGAATTAGTCCCATAAGAGATAACAGTAGCCTTTGTTTCTGTCTACTGTATGTGTGTGTTGCATGAGTTCTGTCCCAACTTCTTCTCTAAAAATTAATCTGGTCTCATATTATCTCTGTTCTTGAAAACAGAATGATTTGAAAAGTTAAAATAATTTCAATACGTCACAAAATTTCTAGATCTCTGGAGATTTCACCCTGTTATATTTAGAAGATTCTGACTTGGGTCTGTTTATAAAATATTTTGCTTAAATTAATATCTTTTGTACTGATTGCAAAAATGTGGGTTTTATTTTTAGTATTTTAAATATCTGACCAGAACAGATTCATTAATATTATAAGCAGAAAAAACTTTCCCATTCTCTTTTGAGATTGTCCAAAAAATTAGTCAAAATGTATTGTTACCACTAAATGAGTCTTAACCTTGATGTGACAATGAGTTGGATTTTTATATTTATTTAGAATTCAGTAACTAACAACCTTTATATGGAATTAGAGTTGTAAAGAATGTCTGACAAACAAGCTCTGCCTTTCTGTTTAGAACAGGCTGTCTATTGATTGGAATTTTTTTTTTTTATTGGTTTGATTTTTTCTTAGAGTCAGGGTATTCCTCAACCCTGCTGAGTATCAACTCTCCAGGAATACAACAAAGAAAGGAATATCTGGATGCATACATTTGAACATTTGCAAAGTTGCCATCAATTCACTCTAATGAAGCTACATTCAGCACTAGTAGAAGGTCAGTAATTTTCTGAAGTGAGGAATAAAATATTTCATAATATATGGCTTTCACAGTATGTATGTGATACATACATATAATGGGCTGAATGTCACAGATGTGCTCTGACTCTTCCTGGGAGCTTGTTGTGCATTTTTTGAGCCCTTTTTTGTGTGTAATGGAACAATTCCACATTACTGTTCTGTCCTATTTAGGATGGTGGCATCCATTTCACAGTCTGAAGTTACTTCTCATTTCCTGGTCTAAAAGTTTCTCTCCTTATGGGAGAGCTTTATTTCTCTCTCTCTCTTACATTAAGACTGGGAACATTGCAGTTTTATTGGTTTGTCCGTTTTCTAGTGCTCATTTTTTATGTAGGCTATTCCATATGAAGTTCAAAGATAAGTCTAGAAACTGTATGACTTTTGCAGTTCCACCAAATTTCAACAGCTCATAGCCATTTAGCTTATTTATAACTGTCTGGTAGACTGTATTCTGTAACTTTTACTTCAGACTTTCACAGTTCCCAAGACAAATACTGCTGTTTATTGAAATGACCTGCAGAAGCACAGAGTAGCTTTAAAGATTTTACTTTTTTTTTAAATGAAGTGGGTGTTCTTTCCAAATTGTTATTCATGTAAAAACCTTGATACAGTTCCTGAGAGAACTTTTTGAAGGTCAGCTAAGAGAATATGAAGAATTAATAGGAAAGTTTCACTTTTGGGTCATTTTTACCAAATCATCTTCTAGAAAAGGTGAGGTTGTCATCATATGCTCAACAATACAAGTAACATTTTGAAGGAAATTTACTTTCCCTTATGTTTTTCTTTGACCGTAGGATAAATATGTTGGTAACAGCAACATTCATTCCTTGATTACTGTTGGGAGAAACATTAACCAGATCACATTTTTTTTTAAAAAAAGAGAACTTCCAACATTTCAGTGAAGTGAAGAAGTAATAAAAGAAATACAAAGAGTTGTTAATACAGGTCAGTTATTTTACATTTGATTCTAATTTGATTTTGACTAAGTCCCAAAGACTGAAAAAATGAGATTGAGGGAGGATAATTTATGCAAAAGCAATCACAAAATTATAGCATTCATGTTACTAAAGAGAAGGAACAGCAGAATAATGGCAATGGACTTTGAAAAGCCCAACAAAACAAAACAGACCTCAGACTTGGTTCTGCAGGTCAGCCCTGACATGAGAGTGTCTTCATGAGACAAGGACAGTTGTCAGCTTCTAAAAGACAGAATGTTAAAAAAAGTCTTCTGAAGTGTCCCTTAAACAGAAAGGTGCAAACACCTTGAACCACCAGCTCAAGAAGACTTTGTGCTGAGTATTACTGAAACAGCAGATTAGACATTCTTTTGCAGTGCCTCTCCCACTGCCTGTTCTGAGATGGATCTTTCCTCTGAATCAGTGCAACAATTCTATTGTTCTCTTGATAGTGACTGACCTACCTCAAAGAAAGGGAAGAATTATGTAGACCATAATCTAGCTGCCGATTCCAAGTACATAATCTAGATATTGTAACATTAAAAAATGGCACATGGCCAGCACAGAATGATTCAAATCAACTTCTTTTTTTTTCCCACTTGTCACTGAACATAGCTTTGATTGTTCTAGCAATTCTCTCAAGATTAGTTTTGGGGGTTTTTTAGAAACTATTTCAAAAATTAATGCTACTTGCTTTTTCCCACGAGGGTGGCTCAGTTGGCCTACTTCCTCATGGTTCAGTCTTGTAAATTCCTTTTTCAAGATGTACAGTTCAGAAGGTCAGTACATCTTGATTGGCTGGTCAAAGTTTAAAAGCCTTATTTCTGAGAATAAAAAATTGCAGAGGATCCAGAGGCACAAAATTATCCACTGAGGGCAAAATCCACTCATGCCCTGTTGTACCTAAAACATTCGATTTCATAGGTGCTGTATGTGATAGAAAATTACAGTGGCCTTTACTATGGGAAGGGAATGTTCAGCATTCTGTGCCAAATCACAAGATAGTTTTTAAAATGAACTATTGGAACACTTTGTCATTTTTACAGCAAAGTTTTCCTGACTCTGGTTCTCACATGATATCTGGTTTGAGGAAACATCAACATTTCTTGAGTAAAGTAACAAAAACACTCCACCAATTCTTTAACACTTTTCCTGAACCATTTTCATGAACCTTGAAAACTATCAACTTTTAATATGGAAATGGAAGAAAATAGAACATAAATTTGTAAACATTCATACTCAGAAGAAAATAAAATTCACAGAGTACTGGAAAATGTGTGAGGAGCTAACACTTGTGGACTCAGCATGTAATCATCAGACTCTCTTTATTAACCATGAGGGCTGCTAGGAAAGATACTGTTACTGGATTTTGTGCATCAGCACTTCAAAGCATAACATTAATTGTCTGATGTGTTATGATGTCTTGATGCACACCTCAAGCAGTTCTGGTATCATATTTGTATCAAAGATTTATTTAACTCTCTATATTACTGAGGCTTTAAGCAGAAATAAAGGCAGCTTATAATTTGAGGTCTCCTCAGCCCATATGGTGCCAGCCCTTCCATCAGTAGTAATGCAGAAGTTTTTGTGGCAGGCACAAGGAAGTAAGCTTCTCCATGAGCATAAATAAGGTTGGGTTTCTCAACAGCGGGTAGGCAAAGGGCAAATGATGTTTATTTGAACATGTCAGTAGAATCATGTCAGTAGGGAGAAGAACAAAGCAGATGGTGCTCAAGTGCAGGGGAGTCATGACCAGCAGCTTGCTCTGCAAGCAGCTGGAGTGGGAAGCCCTGAGCGAGCAGCCCTTCCTGCCTATTACCCGAATGTGAGCACAGCAGGCAAGTCATTTGTTCTGTACCTGGCTTTTACACTGGAAAACCTATCCAATAATCCTATTACAGCATTTCTGTTAAATTGTGCAGACTAAATGCTAGTCAGTTGGCTGTGCAAATACTCTTTTGTACTTTCATTTTTTTATTTTAATATTCAGATGCAGATTTATGTGAATTTCCATTGTAAATATGAATACGCTAAATCTGAACAGTTTTTTTTATTATTTTTATTTTACTGGAAATTTTTCCTGCCTCTGAAAACGGTCTAAATGCATTAAAGACAGAAAAACAGCAACAAGAAAACCATCTAAGCAACTAAAAAAAAAACTAATCAAATTTTGATAATAAAGTGGTAATTATATTTAATTATTTTTATAGCTTTTATAGCTAATTGGTAATTTTAAAAAATATTATTATTCACAGGTAAATTTAACTGAAATTTTGATATATGGACAGAGGAGAAGATGAGCTGTTAGGAAAATGCAGAAGTTTAATTTTAATATAAAATAAATAGTCTTTAAATTTTTTTCCTAATTTTTTTCT
>JANRMJ010000066.1:97859615-97895734 GCA_025584955.1 Alethe diademata | reverse complement strand
TCATGTAATGGAGAAGCAAAAGAGAGCTTTATTTAAATAAACACTACACTTATATTGGGTAGTATATTCAAAATAGAATAGAAAAGACTCATCGGTCCAAGAAGGCAACACTTCTTTGAAAACATCATTTCTGCAAAACATCACGTCTCCAGCAGGAGTTTAATCATTGTTATAATCTCTTGTCCTTGAGCAGCCTGAGAAAGGGCTGCTTTCTTGGCTCCCAGCAGTATCCTAACAACACAGTGTGAGCTGGGGGCTGACCTGCTGAAAAGCTGCTCTGCAGAGAAGGAAGGACCTGTGGATCCTGGTGGACAGCAAGCTGTCCATGGGTCTGCAGTGCCCTGGGAGCCAGGAAGGCCAATGGTACCCCAGGGTGCATCAGGGAGAGCATTGCCAGCAGGCTGAGGGAGGTGATCTTCCCCCTACAGTCAGCCCTGGGCAGGCCACATCTGGAGTGCTGTGCCCAGTTTTGGGCTGCTCAGTACAAGAGAGACAAAGAGCTATGGGAGCAGATCTAATGGAGGGCTATGAAGATGACTAAGGGACTGAAGCATCTCTCTTAGGAGAAAAGACTGACAGAGCTGTGCCTGTTCAGACTCAAGAAGAGAGACCTCACTAATGTCTATCAGTATTTGAAGGGAGGGTCTCAAGAGGATGGACCAGGCTCTGCAGGTGCCCAGCTGCCCAGAAGTAGGGTGAGAGACAACAGGCAGAAACTGATGCACAGGAAGTTCCATCCAAACATGTAGAAGAAATTCCTTAGTGATGACCACACTCTGGAACAGATTGTCCAGAGAAGCTGTGGAGCCTCCCTCTTTGGAGATAGTCCAGAAAAATCTGGACACAACCCTGTGCCCTGTGCTGTGGGATGACCTTTCTCAAGCAGGGTGACTGGATCATAAGAGCTGCTATGTTCCCTTCCATTCTCTGTTTCTATGAATTGAACCTGCATGTGAGTTTTTGGCACTGAGAGAACAGAATGGATTACATATATATATGGGACCACACTAGGTAAAGCCTCCCACAAATATATAAAGACCAATGAGAATAGGTGGATATTTGTGGAGGCCTCCAGAAAGAGATCCTGTCTGCAAAATTCAGTAGCAGACATGAAGCAGACAGCACCTCTTCCCTGAGACCTCTCTGACATTTCACCTAATTCCATCAACAGTGTACAAAATTCTTTAAAGCAACTCTGATTAGAGCTTTAAAATTTAGGCATAGCTACTTCCTTGATTCAAGTTTTAACACTTTCTCACAGAGGAAGTACCATTATCATACATTTACCCCTCTCTTTGAGGCACTGTAAAGACAAATCACAACAGAAAATATTTGAATAAGTCATATGCTCAAAACCAAATTATAATTATTGTCCTCATATTTATGCACATATACAGCTACAAAGGCCAAGTCATAATTATTTGAGTCACCCTTCTGTGGACATTTATGCACAAATTTATGTCTGTCACAATGGATATCTTCTGTTAATTTTATAAATTGCGTGGGGGTATATTTTCATAGGCTTATATGCCCTGCTTTGAAATGACAGGCAGGAATTTCTCTTTTCCAGTACAAACCTAACAGATCTGCTAGTGATTGACTCTGAAACATGGAAGCATACAAGAATATGATAAAAGGATATGTAACACAAAAAGTGACATTATATGAACTAAAACCAAAATTTGACTTGCAAGATTCCTTGCTCAGACATGAAGACAGAAGTAAAATCTTGATTTTTTCATTGCAGATTGTGTTTCATCTTCTGGTTAAGTTGGTGTCAAAGAAGTCCAATAAATTTTATGATGTTCTAATTAGCACTCTCACAAGCTGTTAACATTTGTACTTGCAGTGAAGTGGCATTTAGAGAAGTGTGAAAATTTTCTGCCTTTGAAAATATTTAGGAAATCAGTTCTCCTGAAATGGACAGATCCACTTTTAAAGCCTGCAAATACATCAATGGAAACTGGAATTGATTTTCAGCAAGGCACTTTGGATGTCTACTGTTGAATGAATTAATGAATAATACTCCCTAAAAGTCTAACTCTTCCTCTATACCTTCTTATTATGTAAACTGTTAGTTTATTTGCATTAATGTTTGCAATCTTCAAAATTATAATTTCAATCACATGCTTATCAGTTGCAAGGACAATTATAAATATATGTAACTTCATTTCCTGTGGGTTCATGCCTCTTAATTGCTTGATCTTTAAGTCCAGTGATGATAATACATTTGAATACCTGTGCCTCTATTTAAAAGTCTTCTCACAGAGAATTTTAAAAGACAAGATAAAGACCATATTTGATTTTCAATACTATATTCCAGAAACAGGATTGAGAGTTATTGGGAGGAAACAAAAATTTTCAAACATTTACGCAGTTTGTGCTTTTTATGGGATGCTCAAGGAGTGCTCTGGTCTTGATTGAAATTGGACAGTAGGTTCAAAAGTTGCCAGAGGGATATACAGACAAACACAAAGACTGTGTGATTACATGCTCTATTATCAGCAGAAACAAATGAAAAAAGAATCACAAACTATTCCTTTCAGTATTGTTCAATGTGATGTGAGAATAACTGGAAATGAGACAATCTATTCTCAAGAGGGAAACTTAGATTGCTAAAAGAGAACATACACACACTCACTCAAACACTCCTTAGATTTATTTAGAGGAGGAAAATTTTGGAGGTCAGACCAATGAAAACATAGATAACAGCAAGACCTGAACTATGTCAACCTTTTATTTCCCCTCCAATATAAGAAGGCTGCTAAAACCCACTTCTGTGGTAGGTTTCCTGCCTTATCTGAGCCCCTGACAATAGGAATCTTATAAAATCATTTTTGACCACAGTTGCATTCTACAAGCAGAAGAGATGAGTAATGAGGCAGCGTCTTAATCTATCAGCTTCTGATCTTCCCTCTTTACTCCATACTGTAGTCATTCACTAGGGATCCCTTATCTGGGCTGCTAACCACTAAGATCAAAAGCACCTAAACTATCCAACCATTACCCTCAATACTTTCAGTTGAATCACTGCCTAGGCTCCACTGGGTAGATCTAAGGTTAAGAGAATAGAATTGGGATTGTTCAGCCTGGAGAGGACTTTGGGGTGATCTCCTTGCAGCCTTCCAGTATATGAAATGAGCCTACAAGAAAAATACAACGAGACTTTTTTGCAAGAGCATGTAGGGGCGGGACAAGGGGGAATGGCTTTAAACTGAAAGAGTGAAGTTTCTTACTAGATGTTAAAAATAAATTCTTTACTGAGAGGCTGGGGAGGTACTGGGATGGGTTGAACAGAGGAGCTGTGGATGCCCTGTCCCTGGGATTGTTTCAAGTCCAGGATGGATGTGGCTATGAGCAAACTGGTCTAGGGGAAGCTGTCCCTGCCCTTGGTACGGGGATTGGAACAAGATTGTTCTTGGGTTCCCATCCAAGACAGTCTATGATTCTGTGATCTGCTTTAAACATAATGGAGCTTTAAACACTTGCTACATGTGTGGACAGGTACAATGTAGAATATGATATTTATTTAACATAATAAATGCCACTGTTATGGTTTGATTCAGCTCTCTAGCTCCCCTAGGTAAGAGCGTAGAACACAGGCAAAAGAATTCTAATGATATTTGAGTTGTACAAAGCTATCTAGGATATCTCCATCACATTGCATGATGAAGGGGTTTTTTACCCTGGGAAAAGGCAGTTGAAACAGTGGAAGCCTTTGACATTTCATACTGCAATTCTGTTTCTGTAAAAAAATTCCCACTTCAGGCTTATGTGAACATCAGCCACTGTGCAAATACAGACCCGAGTCTGCACACCTTGCACAGATCTGAAGTCCAACTCTTGACTCTGTTGTCTCAGAGCTCTCACTGTAACACTTCTGAATGTTACCTTACCCAGGCTGAGGCTGTGACTTTTGAAGGTGACAAAATTGCTGTGGGCATATATTAGTCTAGAATGAAGGGACTGGAGACTTGCCTATGAAATGTCTTTCCCTTCTCCCTGTAACGTGTGATTAGAACCAAGAACTTCAGATTACTTCCCTCTCCTGAACAAGCCTTCACAAGGGTCATAAGTCGTTACTAGTAGATAGGTAGTTTTGTGCAATGAGACTTTTTTGAGTCTCTTTTTTCATAGGTATTTCATCTTGAAGCAGAAAGTAAAATTAAGTGCAGACAAGGCTGGATTAAACTATTTTGTTACATAGCTGATTAGGCTTCCTTCTAGACAATCTCATAATTTTAAATAATTTTCTCTATAAAAGCAAAGTAAGAAAAAGCCTATCTCATTTTAGATATATAAATCCAATTGAGACTGGATCAGATCCGTCTTTCCAAATAGATATATCTACAGTTCAGGCATTTGCATATAAACTAATTTTTTAAAGGCTATCCTTTCAGTCAATAATAAATAAATGGCTGTATGAGAGCATAAATAATTTTATTCCAAAACAAAGACTTCATATCAGTCTGATGAAGTGTCTTTCTCTCTTATTTACTTGAAAATCTCAGTTGCAGACATCAAAAATAGGTGAGACATATCTCACTGGAAATCCTAGAAGGAAAGTGGGTGTTTTCAAGTTCATGAGGCCTAGGACTAAATTGTCTTCCCTGTATTTTCAGCAGTTTCATGAGTCAGAAGGGTTGATTTAAGCAATTCAAAGTATCTAAAAATGTGTACACTGTGGAACCCATAATTTCTTTTTTAATGAAACCTGAACATTAGATTATTTTTCCTTCCTCTACTTACTTGTTTTAGAATATCATTTATCAAATACACTATACTGATTTTTTTTTTAACTTTTAAGGAAATTTTTAGTGTCATGGTGACTGTGCAAATGAAACAATTTGTCACGTGTGGCTCTGGGATTGTACTTAGTGGTGACACAGGTGCCCAACTCTTCAAGGTTGATTGAAAGTACATTGACATCAAAAATGTCACAGTTCAGCTTCAAAGAACCAGTCATTCATTACATTGTAACTGAAACCTCCAGGGCTGAAATAGTGAGAGAAAAGTCTGCAGAAATATAGTGCACTTCAAGAAAACAATGTGATTATTTTCAGATTTAGGGTGATGGGCAATCAAGAGGCAGTTGGCATCCTAAGCACATTCTTAAAGTATACGATGTTTCAGCATCCTGTTTGTACTGTTTTCTGCTTTACTTGTAGTTTTCAGCAGAGAACTTACAATTTCCTATTTCCTTGATGCATGGTCCTTCTGACTCAGAGATAACCACATTTTCAGGCAGTAGGGGAAGCCAGCACAACTGCTGCTCCTCTTTGTCATTCTGGACAGAAAGAAGAGGTTTGGGATTTGTTTCTTGTTTCCAAAGTCTCAATGTGTGTAGGAATATATGCCTTACAATTGCTATTTTAATGTAACAGTGGTTAGTTTCTGCTGTAATAATTTGATAGGATGAACCTCAGGTACTAAATAATGCTAATATCAGTTAATTAGGGATCTAACTATATTTGTAAATCAAATCAGTCGGACATTGATTTTAGCCAGCCATAAGGGTTATTTGGAGGGGAGGGTTTTTTCACACTTTTATTAAAAAAAAAAAAAAGAGACAAAAAGAGTATTCAGTATGACTTAAAGTACAGTTTTCATCTGCTAAATATTTGGAAAGATTTTTTAATTAGCAGTTACAGTACGAATGCAGATTCTGTGACAGTAATTAACTAAAAATAGGAAAAGTTCTGCCACCTTAAAACAGGGGAAAAAAACAGTGAAGGAACAATAGCAAAATCAAAGCAAGCTGACATCTTTGAGTAACTCCTCCACGTGGACTAGAGACAGGGCAATGAATCAACACATCATTGTCATCTTGGTTGCAAAAGACCTCCCAAAATGAGTGATTGAAAAAAGCAAACAATATTGACAGAGGTGATGACAATGGAATTCAAAGCTTTTGGGCTGAAAGTAGCTTAGCTTAAGGATTTTCAGAGGCCCATATGGGCACAGAAATAAACTATAAAGCTCTACTGCATCCCACATATATTTTTAATAGAGATGTGTTAATTATATCTTGATAACAGAGAAGTTGTTTTTTTCTCTTCCCTTCTTTCTTTTCTCTTTCTTTTCTCTTTCCTTTTTCTTTCTTTTCTCTTTCTTTTCTTTCTTTTCTCTTTCTTTCTTTTCTCTTTCTTTCTTTTCTCTTTTCCACAGTTTCAGCCACAGATTGGAAGTCAGTGCACCCTCCAGTCCAGGCCTCTACTTATCAGTGGCAGGAAGGAAAAACTTATTTAATTTGCTTACTGTAATAGAAGCAACAGACAGCAACACTTACTGATATAGAATGAAGACAAGAAAACAGGATTAGTTCTCAGATCTGATATCTTTCAGCTCCCCAGGCCTGGCATGAATTCTAAGAGCCATTGCAAGTAATGAGATACTGGAACTTAAAACTACATTATCCTGATTTATCAGATATTTTCCTCTCAGCACTTTGCTCTGCTTAAGGACCCCTGAAGCAGAGATTATTCCTGTATACACCAACAAAAAGCTTGGGGTCATAGTTTTGAAGCTCTTCATATCAGTTCCCAACTCAGTATCAGACTTAAAACTTTTATTAGTTCCTCATGCTTACAGCATATTGGTGGGTTTTTTTCCTGCTACTATAGTTGCAAGCAAAAAAAAAAAAATGCTGCTGAACCAAGCTTTTGAGTGCAAAGCTATATCATGAACCATGCAAAAATCCTATAGAGACTGTTCCTGCTGTATGCAACCGGTAAGTGCCCAGACGTCCAGTTAAAGCACTCCCCAAATGTGAGGAGACTGTGCCTGAGGCTGGAAAAGCATATGCTTTTTATAAATTTACATTAGCAGTGACTTCATCATGGAAGAACCTGAAAGGGGACTTTTAGCTACCAGTGAAATGACAGCTGCAGACTTATAAATAGTTAGAAACCTATAGGAAAAGAAAAATGCAAATTTACCATTGCTTTTGATTGGTCCAAGTTTACCGAAGTAAAAGGAACACTTTCTGCATGTGTGAAATAAATTTGTTTCCAAGTATTTAATATCCTGATCAATGCAATGACTTTATTGAACTCTAGTAAAAAGAAAACAAAGTCTCATGTAGAAGACATTAGGAATTTACACTTCACCAATTCAAAAAGCAGTCTTAATGAAAATTTGGGGATGTTGAAAAGAACTGTTGCCTGATTAAAAAACATGCTAGACAGATAATGTTCTCAAGGACAATTTAGAGCCTGATAAAAGTTGATAGGATATTCACAGCAAATTGAATCATCTGTAAAGAAATACTGATAAGATTATTGTTTTCATTTTCCTTTTCATTGTAGGTGTTAAATTCTATGAGAGAATGACGTCTGGCCCTCATTTATATGAAACATTTTTATGAGATAAATGAAATACCAAATTAACTACTTTTGGAAGTATTTAATGCTTTACAACATAAATAAACAACTTGAAAAGAACAGAAATAAAACTACTTGAATGACTGAAAAAGTCACATGGTTTATTATTGATGATTTCTGAGGAAAGAGCCTAAAAATGATCTATGACAAAATTTTTCATGTCTATTTACATATCTCTTCTGTTCTATGTTTTGTTGCCATCATTGGATTGCATCTGTGTGTGCAATTACATTTGTTCATACAGCTGGCAGATGGTATGCAACACGAAACTCATCTCATAATGCCAAATGGATGGGAAGAAAACCGATTTTGTGAATTATTATGTATTTATTATGTATTGCATCTTCCTGCCTTTCATTTCCAGCTAGATTATGAGGCTGCTTCTATGCATAACATTACTGGCAAAGATGAAGAATCAGTGTTTTGTCTTTGAGGGCTTCCTGACCACATTTTTGAAGAAACCTTTTCTCCTTTGTGGTGAATTTACAGTTTCCTAGGCCAAACTGAAGCTAGCTTAAATTATAGCTTCATTACTGTCAGGTAGTTTTGCAGACTGAGGTTGCTCTGACTGGTGCAGCAGAGATTATCTGGGGTCTTTTGTTCTATACATCACTTGTAAATAAAAGGCCTTTTTCAACCACTACGCTTCATCTTTTAGCTATAAAGAAAATTACATTAGGTATAGACTAAGTAGAATCAGACTAGGGGAGATATTATTTCCTAAAAAACTACTCCAATTACTCCCCTAGAAGTAGTGGCACATATAAAAAATATACCTTATTGTTTGTCCTTTGCTGCAAGGTGTAATCTATCCCTCCCATGAGGTACCAAGAGGCAAAAGGAACTGAATCAACCAGAATCTACATATTTGTCAACAAATGGAGAACTGCCTCGGGAAACAGCATGAACAAATAAGCAGCACAAGCCAAAATGGGAACTAGAAGTATTCAATAGATTTCGAATCAGAAATATTAAGCAAAAAAAGGGTTCAATAACGGATGGGTCTTTCTGGGAATGGAACCCTGTGAGATAAAACCAGAGTGAGCATGTGAAAAGAGACACATCAGCTTCTAATTCTGTTGCAGGGCATACACAGGGCTTTTCAGCATCAACTTCATAAACTTGTCCACTGTGACACTTGCTTATGGGAGTTCTAATTTTATCCTTACTCTCAGCTTATTTTCAGACAGATATCTTCTGTGCACTTCTTTTCCTCCTTGACCATCCTTTTCTTAGTACTTGCAAGATTAAAGTCAACATGTATCTATTTTTCTATATTCGCTGTTGACCACAAGGCACATTTTTATCCTCAATTAACCAGATGGATCCAAATCTTGTTATCATATGATGGTAAAGTATAAGCACCTAACGAGGAAAATGTGAGTTCTTTGCTGCATGGAGCGGGCATTTTGGTGACAGCCAACTAAGCTTTCTTAACCTTAGTCTTCACTGCTTCAGTCTCCCAGGCTCTGAGCTTGAAGACATGGTTCAAGGAGTTCTCATGGTTCTAGAAGTGTCATTAAGCCCCACTGATTTGTATAGCTTTAGAATTAAGCTACCATTAAAGCTGCCTAAAACTCTTCCCCCGTGCAGTTCCAGCAAAGGAGATTAAACTGTGTTGGTTCTGCAGTGAGTACCATGGCAATGCAAATTCACTTAAGCTGCTCTCCACAAACCATGCACTACATAGGAACCATGAAATATCAATGTGACATATATTAGGGAAAAAAAAAGTGTTTTTAAAACTTCTGAATTGGCAAAGATGTGTAAATCTCCATTTCGTATTGTAAGATATTCACATTTAATACTTTATTATTACCAGGGCTCATAGATTACAAGTGGAATTTTACACAGCCATACTGATATTAGTCACAAACATGACTTTCATTAATATTTTTTCTCCAGTTAATTATGTACTGAAATAGTATGAAATTGTAAAAGCTTGAGACAAGGTCTATCTAATTTCTTACTGATGTAGAAAATAATCATTTCTCATAAGGTTTGCTGGGTTGAGATCTCAGAGTTTGATCATTTAGCTAATTATGCCATCACTTTATATGCAATGCTTGTCAAGGCTTGTCTGATGTTGGATTTTTTTGCTGATATTTCCTGTATAACATTTAATCCTAGTGAAGCACTATCAAATTTTGGTATCATGTGACAGAGAAAAAAATGCATTTTTGTATGAACTAATTTCCATACTCTGAGCTCATATTTTCTTCCATGACCATAGATACTACAACAGGTCATTTACAGTATAAAGTACCACTGAAAACACTCAGCTGTGATCTTTCTTTGCATGCTTACTAAGAGAAATTGAAGAACTATTTAATTCTTGTTATGTTCATAAAAGAGAGTTTTGAGATAAGAGATTATTAATATATTTACTACTGTTACAACATTAAAATGTGAAATTTAGTTTGGGATATCATATTAAGACACTGGTGGAACCTTTCGCTGTAACATTCTTAATTCTTTCATTAAATATGGGGGGATGAGAGGGGAGAGGAAAGAATTCAGTTAAATATTTGTATTTTCAAGAAAAAACAATTTTTTTTGAGGGTGGGTTATTAATTACTCGCTTTGTTTTTAGCAGAAAAAAAGTGATTCTTTTGTCTGGTAGTTTTGATTTCATGTTGACTCTTTTTTATTGGGATGAAGACAGATCTTATCTTGTTCTACTGTTGAACCTCCCTTTAAAAGAAAGCAGGATGATCCTCAATAAAATACTAGCAAGAATAGTATAAGAGATAGAAAATGGAGATTTTTATTTTTTATTTGAACCTTACTGATGAATATTTCTGACACAGCATAGAGTCTTAGCAGCCAGTCGAAAGCCGAAAAAACTTATTCCAGTGTCAATCTATTTAAATTATTGCTCTGTGTTTGCTCTTCTAGTCATACATTACCATCAGTAATAGAAGAAATGGAATTGACTTTGCAGTCTTAGCTAGGCTATAAGCAAGAATAGAAAGAGAAAGACTGGGAAAGAAGAGGAGAGTGACGCACTGGTTAGGGAAAAACAGCGGAGTACTGAGCATCATATCTGTGGGAGTCCAGGGCGTTCCCCTGGCTTCCCTGGGGGCACCAAGACCCCCCTGGCAGGGTTCCCAAAGACCCTGGAATGAGACCCAGGTGTCTCAGGGGCTGGACTTAACTCCATGGGGAAATCTACCAACATTGAGGGAAGAAATGCAAGCCACAAAAATAAGCAGAGTATTAATTAGATTGCTAGAATGTAGAATAGGTGGGTTTTTAAGAATGTTTATATTAAGGGGCTCTTGGCCAACATGGAGGATTTGGGGCATGGTGTAGTTCTTCTTCTTTCTTCTTCATGTCACCCATGTTGGATGGCATGCTGGGACTCTCAGATTGGATGGGGACAGAACTGGACAATGTAATAAGATTGTAGTGTATTGGGAATTAATCGTAAATATTGAGCACATAATTTAGAGTATAAAAGATAAGTCCTGCCTCTGCCAGGCGGATTTCGCCCTGGACGTCTAACTGGACAGATCGCTGTTAGCTGGACAAAGAATTCCTGAGATAAGAAACAATAAACAACCTTGAAACCTCCAAAAACAGCCTCCTGCAGTCTCTCTTCGGTGGCCAAAGGGAAAAACCTGAATTCCAGACCACCTTCATGTCCTCCTGAGATAATATTAAGCTTAACGACACACCTTGGGCTGCAACACATATCCTAAGTAAAATTTAAGATTTAGCTAAAGATATTTTCCACCCTCTAAAAACACGTTGTATAATAAGACCTAGAAGAGTGAGTAGAGAGCTAATTCTTTTTTAATTACTCTTTTAAAGATTAAACATTTAGTCTCTTTGCTGCTGAGAAAACAAACTTCAAATCCCAAAAATCGCTAAAACAAAAAGGGAGTTTAACCCTGGTTATGGGGCAGTTCACACATCTGATGCCTCAGTCCCACAGGCAGTGGTGGTTTCCCTCCTGAAGCAGCTTAAATGCCAGGAGTGGAGACAGAGAGGTCTCTGACATCAGAATTCTTATGAGCTGTGGGGGAGCTTGAAGCTCCTGGTTCCTTCCTAGTGAAGCAGGAAGGCAGCAAAAAAGGGAGATAAACTCAGCAGCACTGCTCTCCCTTCAGTGTCTTGGACATGCTGCTGGAGAAAAGTGAATGTGATGAAGAAATATGGGTAAAATCTTGATATGTTTGATATGAGCACAACTGGAAGATGATCAAAATTAAACTATCTCTGGTTTTGATTTTGAAGGTAACAACAACAACAACAACAACAACAAAGGGTAGATATTTCATTGTGAATTCCAACAGTGGTGTTGTAGCTGCCTAATATAAGAATAAATACTAAACTTGGAGCCTGAGATATTTCTGCACAAAAGCGGCAACATTGTATATCTCAGTTCCTAAAATCGCCTTGTTCTTCAGGAGACTAACAAAAATGGGCATATCTAGGCTTTTATAACCAAACCTATTTACTGCTTATTGTTATTAATTATTGTTATTTTTAAAGCTTTCAGTAGGTGTAGAAACACATAATATTCCAGAATTTTAATTTTTCCTTCTATCATAGAGGAATAATTACTGAAATACATGACACTGAAATGACAGTAGAAAGTCAGACATTCCTAAAAATATTCTCCAAGTAACTAGCTGTTTAGCAATTATGATAAGCATTATCATGTGATGGTACACATGGGCATTGGATAACTGGGACAAAATATTTCTGAAGGAATGAAGCACTCTTTCTGGGACAAAGGTTCAGCACAACCTGAGCATGAAAGATAATTGACAGAATTTCTCCTAAGAAGGTTGGAGAGGAAGGATGATGCTGATTATTCAGTGCTCTGAAATTTTAATCCTACATACCTCATGCAGTGGATGCTCCAGCTGATGAGATTCACCCTTCTATCTTTAAACAATTATCTTTAAAGTTCATCTTTACACTTAGTGCATATAAATGAAAATCCTATAAATACTTGATTCCCGCTATAGTTAAGAGAGAAATATGTTGTATCCAAAAAGCAGTTCATATTTTTGGTAAGATAACAGCCCCTGCAGATCCCTTTTATCTGTGTTGGCTGCAGAAGAGTCCTGGAGCAATGGTATTCCTGAAAGAGGTGGCTTGATTAAATGACCAACTTCTGCTGGTATGAGCATGTTTCTGGAAATATGAGTGCGTAACCCTGAGGTGGCTGAAACAAAAATAAACACATCCACTCCCTATCCCTCCTTCCATGTGTATTTCCAATCATACTCCTGTTGGGAGGTTACTCCATACGTATGTTAAGATGTTGCTTCACATGTAGATAATCTACTTTTGGGACAGGGAGCTAACATTTCCTAATATCTTTCAATCATAAAGAGTTTGGTTAGTCAAAGCAGCCTTCAATAACTGCTCATCACCTCTTTTTGTTCTGCATATGAACGACTGAGGAGGATATATCTGAAGAGGAATCAGTGTTTGGAGCAGCAGGCAACCCCTCCTATTTTAGAAGCTCAATCCCTGTAGTACAGGAGCAGTGCAGCAAGTTCAGCTGGCTGCCGGCTAGTTCAGCTTTAAAGATCTATAGAGATTCTTTCTTTCTCATTTGCAAGTGAGTGAGTGTGATTTATTCCACACTGAACACCTATATTTATGAAAATGTTTAATGTAAAGTTTGGATTCATTCCCTAGGTTTGATAGTTTTGAATAAAGGGAACATAAGAAGAACTGAATCTCTGCTGTCTGGATTTTTTTTTTTTTAACCTAAGTGTGTGGCATAAACAGTGGAAAACAGTAAAGATATAGATCAGTTCCATGCTTGAACAGGCAGAAATGTTTATTTTTTAAGGAGGTTTATGTTTGCACCAGGGAAAGAGACGGGGTGAGAGAGATGGTGCAGGATAGTTTCTGGATCTCAATAAGATAGGGCATAACAAAGAATAGCTTAATGAAAGAATTGTTTTAATAAGATAGACTAAAAAGAGGAATAAAGATAACAAGTAAATTTTCTGTCCCTTAAGATTCTGGGTACCCTGCACTTGTGCAATGTCAAAAGGCCTCTGCTTGGATTTTCCCACAGCACATTCTGCAGTTGCCTTCTATGGTAGAAGTTTCCCATTTCCCGTCCTTTGAGCTATTATATAATTTTTATAATATTTTTATAATATTATAATAATTTATTATAATATTATAATTATAATAATTTATAATATATATTTTTTATATAATTATTATATAATATTATATAATGAACAACTCTGTTCATTAAAGACAGTTGCATGGGAACTTGCTTCACTTTTAGATAAAGGCAAGCAAAGATAACAGAAGTGCAGGTGCCAAATGGAAGCTGCCTGTAGCTTCCTTCTGTTGCAATGAGTTGGCACCTGTGTCCAAAGGATTTGTGCAGCTCAGCAAGTCCTGAAGGTCATGATGGACATGCAGTACAGTGCAGCCCAGCCAGACCCATCCCTGCTAAAGCTAACTGTCATGTGGGTCGGTCATTCACTCTTTGATACTCACTCCTGTCCTTGTCTGGACCATTACATTTCACTCCTTAGTCCACCTACAGTTCATCTCTCTACAGGATGTTTTAAATTACAGGTTATGTTAGCAAACTGCTTGTCTAAGGGAAAGTTTATTGACATGTTGGACTGTCATCTCTGTTACAAAACCCCTGTGTGTGTAGCACAGTCTAGCATGGGGCTCTCCAGGAGGTTCTCATGCAGTAGCTACTCATGATAACTTATGGACTTCTCAAGCCCAAAGAAGACTCAATAGAACAAACCTAATCTGCTCAAAACCATAAACTCTTCCTCAAGTACATTATCTTCTCCAAAGTTCCCAATATAGATTAAATCTTTATGAAGACAGAGTCACTGAGTCTTAATTTTCTGAAAAAGAATTTCGTGGTAAAGTAACTATGATCAGAACAATTCCATCCCATGTAGCCTCTGTGGCCACGAAAGGCCTGGAATTCAGCAGAACCAGTGTGAGCCACAGCAAGGTAGGGTGAACAACATGGTGTCAATGATCCATAACCACCATAAATCACCAAAATGGAACATTTAT
This sequence comes from Alethe diademata, assembly GCA_025584955.1. Lineage (NCBI taxonomy): Eukaryota > Metazoa > Chordata > Aves > Passeriformes > Muscicapidae > Alethe > Alethe diademata. The sequence continues at coordinate 97,881,311 of JANRMJ010000066.1, read as the reverse complement.
TCCACTTTGTTAGTGACAGGGGAAAAGCTACGGAACACGGATCTTCAACTATATGTATCAGCTGGCTGATCTCTTCAGTCTTTCAGGAGTGCATAAAATCCTGGGTAGCTATGGCAACCTCAAAACTGCCTAGGTCAGGATTGAGAAGTGGGAGTCTAAATTCTTGAGCACTTCCAGCAGAAGGAAGTGTCAGCAGAATGAAGCATAAAATTCACATTATCATTAATTGATATAGTAGAAAATATATAAAAAAAATTTCTGCGGATACTAAAATATGGAATTTGATGTTGCGAATAACTCAGTCTAAAAGTTTTATGAGAATGGATGTTCTGAAAGACCACCACTTTTTTCAGTCTATGCACTTAATTTATTTTCTGTTTTGCAATCTCCTCCCTGTTCTTGGAAGTGCTGTGCCATAAGGAGCACAACCAGCTTGTTGGAGCTCCTAGAATGAATATTTTACTATTCATCAGGAGTTTTCTCTGAATCTACACAATCTTTGAGAGATAAGAGAGAGTAATTCCTTAATGACATTGATCTCACCATCCTTAGATGCATTCTTACTGGTCCTATGGACTTGTTCTTATTTTCTATTTAGGTAACTAGTTCCTAACTTGATCCTCCTCCATCATGAATACTATTTTTGACTCCTGAAATTTGCTAATAGTCATAAATGTCTGGGAGGTAAGGAAAGACAGAGGCAAAATGTCTCTCACTGTTGTCTCTCTTGTGTTACTTGACCCTCTCAGGAACAACTATCATCAGCATTTTCCTTGATCATTTTGCTGCTGATATAACTTTAGGTAATGTTCATGTTGCACTTGTTAGCTGACTCAACCTTTGACTGCCTCCAACTGGTCTTTCCTAATTTCATTCTTGCATGTCCAGTTGTCTCCTGGATAGCCCCTCCTCACTTTAATTTTGCAAATATTTAATTGAATTTGTACCTAATCTACTTTCTATTGTATTTTCTGCAACCAAAATAAACTGTTCTTCTTCAAGCTGCACCTGAATAACAGCTGGCTCACCTGGGCTCCCTCAGAGCCAACTTTCTTGAGATCCTGTCCCTCATATCCTGGACAGAAAAGGAAAATCTCTTTTCCTGCAGGCCAAGTCCTTTAACTTGCCATCTTTAAGAATCTGGAACCTCCATCGACCAGTCACTGGAATCAAACTTGCTGTTGTCTATGACACTCCAATCAGTCCTTTATCAGAGTTACAGCTCCAGCTGAACACATCTCCTAGGCTCTGAAGCAATTGCCCACTTATGGTGTGTCCCTTACCAACTTCCTTCTAAAAATCTTGAGCAGTTCTTTCCCCATTCCATATCAGATCTCCATGTATTTAAGCTATTCCTTTTTGTAAAAAACACCCCCATCTTCTTAACTATCCTGCCTGTCTTTCCCTAAGATTCTGCATCCATGGAAACACTAGTCATAAAAACTATCCCACCTCATTTGTATAATCTCAATGGTGTCAGGTCTGTGACTACACATTAAGATACAATTCCTTCCATGTGTTTTCCTGGCTGTGTTCATTTGTATATAGCCTGCTTAAGTGGATCTTCTATTTCCCCACTTTCTCTAGGAAACTGTGAAAGCCTCCTCCTTTGCTACACGCTGTCTCTGTTTCTCCTTTACTTCATCTTTCTCTCTTTTTCTTTGAGCTTTAGCCCTGTAAAACCTAATCTAAAGCTTTTCTGAAGCCTGGGAAGGTTGCTTGCAAAGAGGCTTCCAGACCACTTTCTCATCCAAGTCAGGTCTCTCACCAGCAGTTGGTCTCTGGATCACAGTGACTAAAGGCTTGCTGGTGGAAGCAGCCCTGTAGCAGGTGTTTATCTGCAGCATGCCTTTACTCCTGCCCTAGTCCATCTGTTTGACTAGGAGTAGGGGGGGAAAACCTTAGCTGGACTCCTGCTCGTTTCAACCTGGCTGCCAGAATCCCTCTGGATGCACTCACTGCTCCCTAAATGTGCAGAGTCACTGGTGCATCCACAGAGTAACAACCAGAGGTCGTAAGTTGCTGGTAGGAGCAGCCACTGTACTCTCTCCATGATCCCCTTGGTTGCAGACAAACAGCTAGGAGAATAGTACAAATTACGTTACAGTAATTAAAAAACATGCAGAAATCGGTGTTCACACTATAGTGTGAATTTCTATTTTCTATTGTTTAAAAATTGTCAAATTGATGATTACCAAATGGTAAGAAAACAATAAGAATAAAAATGCAAGCAAGCAGAAAACCCCTAAGAACCATAATTCCATTACTAGAACAAAAGACATTCATTCATGCAGAAAAAAATTGTAGAACCAGGACCACTGCTGTGCAAATAATATTCTGTTTTATTGACAAAATTAATAAATTGTGCACATTTAAAATTCAAGCTGGTATAAGTATATTTTGTCTCTTGTCCAAACAGCCTTTCCCTCTAGGAATCCCTCCTCTGCAAAACAAATCAAATCAAAACAAAACAAAGCAAAGAATAAAACCCAGCATCATTTTGGAAAAAAGAAACTTTTTTCTTGTTTTTTTTTTTGTTCAACTCTATTAAAGAATTGCATACTTTTAAAAGAACTTCATTCAAATCAACACGTTTCATATGGAAGTTGAGGAACAAAGTACTTTGGCTTTTTCCAGTGCTTTTTTCCTAATTTTTCTTTATCAAAACTATCCTTTAGTTTTGTATTCATTTATGAAGCATTTTATTAAATCTTAAAATTGTTACTGGAAAAAAAGTTACTGAAAACTGGTTTAATTTTCCTCATGATGATGATGACATACATCAGTTACATCAATGACAGTCATTAAAAGACCCAGCTTCAAGAAACCAAGCATTAAATCTGGATATTTGAATATTAACTGGGCTGTGTTGATGGCAACATTAGACAGTGGCAGTGGTGACTGTCAGAGTGGTTTTGGACTGCAATGTGTTGTGTAATGCTGGATTTAAGAGTCTCTCAAGAAATGATACAGAGCCAAACCACCCAAAGGAACGGCTGTGTAGAGCCTGCCATAGAAATGAAACATTAGGGACAAAGAGCCAGGTCAGAAATAGATCTGGGCTGGTCATTCCTCATGCCATGGTCATCATCATGCAATGATGGTGGTAAAACACTGTCACTCCCAGAAAAGTTATGGATGCCTCATACCTGGGAACATTCAAGGTGAGGATGGAGGCTCTGAGCAACCTGTTGAAGACATCCTTGCTCATTGCCAGAGGTTGGACAAGATGACATTTAAATGTCACTTCTAAGCCAAATGGTTCTATGTTTCTGTTTATGGGTTTTATTGTAGAAGAGAGGAGAGGGTATGGATTCATCTGTGCTTATATCTCTTTAGTCTGGATCATATCAAATAGGTTTTATGCAGAGTGAGTAATCCAAGATGGGCTACTGCCACTGGCAATGCAAATAAAATCTGTGATCCAATATTCTAGAGAAAAGCAGTTACAAAAATGCTATCACCTGGAAAGATATTTTTATTTCTGGTCATGGTTCTTTACAAACACAGAGATGTTTTCAGAGATGTGAATATTAAAAAAAACCCAAAAGACCATATATATACATAAATGACATCTCTATATATACACACATACTTTTATACATACATACATACATATATATATTATATATCTATATAAATATATAAGTTCTGTTCCTAAAAAAACTTTCCTGTCTAATCTTAAATATCATATAAATGTGCTCTCTGCATTTTTTAATTTTTTTTTTTTTTGAGTTTGATATTTGTTTTACATTGTTTTCCCTGTAACTTGAAAATAAATTCTTAAAAAAAATATCTGAGGGAGACATTCAGCTGATTTTAATGGTCTGGTGATTTAAACATCTGTTTTTCAAAACTTGTAAAGGCCTGGTAGCAGCATTAAAAATAACAGCCTACCTTGTATTTCAACATCTCCTTCTGCACCTGGGGGGCGTGGTGGTCTGTGCATCTGGATAGCATTAGGAGCTGTGTTTGGGCTGTCTGCTATAAATTTGGTGCTGTAGCTGTGGTGAGAAGTTCTGGCTGCCTTTTAGGCAGATCTCCCAATGTGCTCTGAACATACAGTGGGAAACACTGGGCTTAAATTGGACACTCTGTGGATGATGAGGCATATCTATGGTGGTAAATTAAGCAGTGTGTGCCCTCCTTCTGGCCCTGAGATCAGGTGGCATGATCTGGCCCCTTGGGTATTTTCTATGCTTTTAAACATTAAACCAGGGTTGTCACAACCATATTGTGACTCCATATTGGGAGCTTTGGGAACTTTGTCTGCCCCATGACAAAGCCTGGGAGTAGCGTGGAAAGAGAGTGCTAGCGGATATAGGATGAAACCATACCAAGTACACTTCCACCTGTTTGTAAGTGTAAATAATAGTGTGCTGGAGCTCAGGAACATTCCCAGGCATGGTTCAATTTATGTAACATAGCCACATTTGATAAGTTAGATGACATAACTCTGCCTCAACAACTTTAAATGTCAGGCAGTATTAAATATTAGGCAATCTGAATTGCCCATAACTCTTTGGCTTTAAGAACTATCATCGTTAAAATGTCTATAGGTGCTAAAATAGATAGCATGAGTATATCCTCACGTGGCTTCCTACTGAGTGCCTGGGAGTTTGCATTTCCAGTGTACTCAGCGCTCAGAGAATCACTGGAGATGGGTGGGCCAGACACCCACCTGCCTGAGAAAACTTATTAGGGCAAGATTCACTCTTCTTGTTAAGCAAGGAGCAGGTAGATTTGATCCACCTCTATGGATCTCAGATCTGTCCTCTACTCTCCAGGTTCTCTGAGTAGCTGTTTAGTCATATAATGCCTTGAAGGAGTGGCAATCTCATACTCTTCAACGTTATGAATGCAGGAGGGGAGTTACTCCTGGGCAGCTCAGGGTGACTCACATTTTCACATGGAAACAAATCTTACCAAAAATTCCATTATGAAGTGTGGCTTCTCCAGTTAAAAGAGAACTGCTACAGCTAAGAATATAAACAAGAAATCTTTATTCTAAATATTGATGCCACTGTTCTGTGCAGATGTAGGGGTCTTGCAGTCTTCCTTTGCTTCCCTGTTTGAGCCCAATCTTCCAAATTGTTTAATCCTTCATGCTGGGTAGAGGAGAATACCTTAAACAGTCTTCTAACACTCAGCTGATTGCATGAGTGATGATTTAGCAAACAGAAACACATTTTTCCTGCCCTTTCAGAGAAAAAAGAAAAGGCAGACCTGCAAACACCACCATGCTGTTTTTTTTTTCAAAACAAAACAGCAGCAAAAAACAATGTCTGTAATTTAATTATCTTTTAGGCTGACTGCTTGAGTTGTATTTAAAAATTACCAAATGAGAGCTTTACATTATGCCTGCCAAAAGGGAACAGCAACTAGCAGATGTGCTTTACTTTTCTAGGGCTCATCACCAGTGAGGTGCAGCTGTTGATTTGACTTTCTTTTTTGTGGTTTGCTTTAAAATGTTGTCCTTTTTCAATCATTATACACCAGTTTTATTACCTTGTTTTTTTTCAAATATCACATTTTTTTGACAACATCATGCTGATGAGTTGCAAAAAAAGATGCTCTGTAGATCTTGTGGTACATTAAAATTGTGTTAGTGGTGCAGAGAACAGGTTTAGGAAATATAGATATGTCTACAGGATGCAGCAGGGTGATCTTCATTTTTAATTAGTGGGACACTTCTCAGAGAAAAGGTGGCAATTGTTTCATAACCAAGGCAGAAATATCAGCTGGAATACACTGAGTGTGTTTGTTCACCTTGGAAGAGAAATTGGAATACTGTATTTGTTTTATTTAAACTGTGTTTAGGAGTATAAAGCGATTGCAGCACTGGGGAAGAGATTTGGCTGGCAAGATTATTAAAGGGAACATTCCTCAGCTTGACATTACTCATATTTGATTAGAGTAGATTAGACACAGAATTTTCACTGCTCTACCTCTTAACACATCTGGTAATTACAACAGTATAAAATACAGAAGTGATTTTTTTTTTTTTTTTTGCCCCCAGGAACACAGAGGAGTGTGAAAACATGCTGGAGGACAACTACTTAGGGAATAAATAAGCTACTGGAGAACTTTTGCAAAGGACTCAAAAGTTTGGGGTTCTTTTGTTCTGTGGTTTGATTTTTTAATGCTATCAAAGATTTAAACTGCACACAAAAGAGCTTCAGACTAAACTAGGTATTTTTTTCTGGAAAGAACATTTTGTGAGTAATGGAAGCAGTGATTACAATTAGCTGAGATGCTGCCATCCAAAGGGGTAGAATTGTTATTTCATTTTACATCCTTAGCAAAAATGTACTAACTTGATTCTCAGCCAGAAAATGCTATTCTCATGCTGAGAACTAAGTGTGAAATTGAACAGTGGTCACAGCTTTGATTTAGAGAGTGGGTGGGTGGCAGGAATGAACAAGGGGAGTCCGAGGGACCTAGGAGCAGGGAGGAAGGACAAAAATGTCAGCACAAATATCGAGAACTATGAGCATATTCCTCCTCTCTCTTTCCACACACACTGTCTGAACCTTATCAGTGGTGCAGGAGCAGTGCCACAATTTTTCTGGGCAACCTGAACCAGTGTCTTTACAGTTTCACAGTAGAGATTTTCTTTCTAAAATCTAATCCAAACCTCCTCTCTTTCAATTTAAAGCCATTCTCTCTTGTTCTATCACTCCACGCCATTGTCAAAGTTCCTCTCCATTTCTCTTCCAGGCCCCCTTTGGGTACTGGAAGGTGCTCTACAGCCACCCTGGAGTTTTCTTTTCTCCAGGCTGAGCAACCCAAACTCCCTCAGCCTGTCTCCATGGAACAGGTGTTCCAGCCCTCTGAGCATCTTCATGGCCTCCTCTGGTTTTGCTTCAGCAGGTCCACATTCTTCTTATGTTGGAGGCTCCAGAGCTCTACACATACTGCAGCTGTGGTAGAATATTGTGATAGTGTTTTGCATTTGGCATCAACCCAAGAAATGACCTATGGAAGATTAAATAGACAAATTAGATCACAGAGTCTGTCCTCAGTGTTACTTCCTCTATACGGTTTCCTTACTCCAGTCCACTTTACAAAATCTTAATAACGCATCTTTTCAGTTTTATCAATTCAAGGTTAGTCTGAAATCTCTATAACTTTTAGAAGTTAACCTTGAAATTTAAATTTTTTTTGTTTTACCAGATAATTGGTCTTTATTACAAGCATTGTGTCTTATGAAGATTTTAAACATAATTATCATGGCAAATATAAATAACTGCAAATTTTAAAGGCAGATGTTGCAAATCCATGCTCATAAAAGTGACCTTTTATAAACTGTATTTCAATGGCAAAATTCACCTCATTAAGAAACACAGCATGAGATCTGAATATTTCTGTGTTCAGTTTTTAAAGTAGTGGAATCAAGTAGAAAACAGTCTTAAACACAAAGCAGAAGATGCCTTCTGACAACACAGAATAATAATCTCTAGAACCACCTCACTGAACTTTAACACTTCAATAACAACAGAAAATGCAGCTGTGGGAGGGATGGGGAAAGGGAGGGAACAACTCTTGCTGATTTTAGAGAAACGCCCACAGACTCTTCCTTTAGCTGTACCTTTTAACGTGTGAACCTTCTGCTATGAATTCACATTCTGACCTATTTTCTCATAGGTATTCAACCTGAGACTAGTTAGAACCAATTTTAAATTGTCTCATACTGCTTTCTTCAATAGTTCCTAATGACTACCTACCATAGCTCATTATAATAACTACTGTGAAATCCTGTTTCAGATGTTTAGCTCCCCGCTCATTAGCCAGAAAATGCAGACACTTATCAATGGTTCATTTCAGGACTACAGGAATACAGACAATTTTCCAGTATTGCAATGATTGCGTATTATAAAACTGACAATCCTCTTTGGATCACAGAGATTTGACTTTGTCTAATTTAAGTTGATTGCATTAAAGTTTTTTTCTATTGTGGATATAATTGATTGTGAAAATACATATTTTTCAGTTGTGCTTCATGATAGCAACATTGCTTGGAATAGTGAAATATACAAGAACATTTACCATATATAGCAATAGATTTATCTCAAATACTATATCATTAATTAGTCTAAGGGAAGTATTGTCACTTAATAACTTAGTAGGCCTATTTGGTCACATTTACTTCCTGCTGAAATATGACAAGTAGATTTCAGTTTTGCCATAAGTAATTAGTGAATAGAATTAGATATGCAGTAGATGCATACACCTAGAAACTGTGGCTTCATTGTGGTTTATTTATTATGGCTACTCAGTACCTAATCTGATTTTTTGAACTGATCTAGCATGATTTTGACTGTATCTTGATATTTCACATAACAACTAGGTGAGATTAAGATTTACAGCTTAATCCATCAAAACAGTACATGCAAATTATCATCCTCAAAATAATATAGTTATAGGAAGAATTGGAAAAAAGGATGACAAAGCCTACAAACATTGATATCTTCTGGAAAATAAAAAAAAATCTGATTTTGCTTTTATCTTTTTTCTTTTTCATTTTCTTTAATAAAAAGTGCAACACTAGACTTAGAGCAAACATTTTCACTTGGTTAACACTCTCAGAAAACTCTTTTTTCTCTCTGGATGGACTGTAGCAAAATCCAGGGCAATTTTATTTTGACATAGATGTATGCAGTAGAGCAGGAAAAGTAGTTAAGCAGAAACTTATTTGGGTTGTTTTGTTGCTTCTGTGCAGGACCTTGGTCAGTGTTTCCATCCAACATGTCATTCAGGGCATTCTTTAAAAAACACCATCTCTTTTAAGCTTACAAAATTCATTCTTGAGAAGCACATGTGCCTCAAGAGTTTGAATGAAGGGTTGAGAAAAGAAAGGGCTTGAACTTATCTCTGCTATATGCTTTAAAATATAGTTGTCTGATTTTGCAAAATATCTCTCAAAAAGAGGTATATTTATGGGCAGTAAGATATTTAAATGCAGTGCAAATATGTGCTAGTTTCTCAAATATTTATCTTTTGCAATAACAACCTTGTTGAGGTGTTTCCTCACCTTTCTTCATGCCTTTCCTAGCTTTCCTCCTCACCTGAGGCTCCAGTGATACACAGAAACTCTGAATGACCTCTCTCCAAGCCATGGCCCATCCAGTCACTCGTGTCACTGTGTGCCTGCCTCTGCTGCTTTGACTGCTCGTGTCTCTGAGCAGATCCATTCGACACCAGGCTGGTCCCAGGGGACAAAATGCAACCAAGGCAACTTCTCCCTACCACAGACACAGTCCTAGACCTTTTGCCATTCCCATTCATGCAATGCTACCACTAGCACACTCTGGTCTCCATTGCCTTCATCCATTTAACCTCTGACTATTTTAATCACAAATCCAAAACATAGCACAGTATAGGATACTATGAAGAAAACAAAATCTATTGCAGCCAAAACAAGATCATAAGAACTCCTTTCTACCCCTCTGCATTTCTCCGGAAGTTTTATGTAAAGGAATTTGGATATAAACTCATGGGAATAGGGCCTGAGAAGGTTTCACACCATTTTCTCCTAAGTAGTATTTACCACAACTTGATATAAATTATTTGGGATAATTTTTTAACAAAAAAAAAAGATAAGCTCCTGAACCTGGATGAAGGAGAAAAACAAAGAGAAAACCAAGAAACCCAAAACAAGCACAAGGTGCACCTAACAGAAATAGAATACTTTATAAACTGTGAACTGGAATTTTTCTAAGTAGCACAACTGCAATGTGGCACATGTTACAGATGGATAACATCACAATGGGAGTACACTTTTATAACTGGCAAACAGGTGTCTGGGTTTATTTAACAATCTGGCTAGCATAAACCAGATTTTTATTTATGATTGGAATAGTTTGACATATGATATTGTTTCAAGAGAGCAGGGAAGCCAAATCTCTGTGAAACATTTGCAGATTGATTTGAGGTGTTCCTGCAGATATTGTTTCATCTTCCAGAAATTTTCAAAAGGGCTATTTTCAGCTCCTGTTAGAGTATACAGCATCCATTCACTCCCTACAGTAGTACCCTAAGCCTATGATGTCTGCATCCCTGAGATATGAATAGGATTTTCCCTTTTGCATGTGTAAATATGTGTATTGTATACATGTTAGAGAAAGAGAAAATACAGTAATTTAATTAATTTATCAATTTATTAAATATAATATGAAGCTAATTTTCATTTGTGTACAAGCTATATTCAGTACTCACAAAGATAATTCTGCTCTCCAGGTAAGCCTTTCATGATTATACACCACAGTGCTGTTAGATATGTACACAGGTGGTTTCTGTGCCAGGGTGGCTAACTGAGAGAGCTCACACAGATCTTCAGCAACCCTACCAGACAGTGTTGAGACTTGAACAAGATGGAGATGATAAAGCTCAGCATACTGGCCACCGTTCATGCAAGCACTTAAAAATGTCATTTATAGAAATGAAGGCTATATGTGGAGTAGCAAGCTGAGCAGGAGCAGGTAAGGTTTTGCTGACTGGCCAGCAGCACTCTGCAATGAATAATTGTTAAGATGGTCCCTGCTATGGTTTTGTCTCAGGATAGAGATCACTCTTCCAAGCATGGCCTAATTTATGTTAGCATCACCAGACATAGCTCCAATAACAATATAGACAAGATCTCTCCTTTGAGCAGGTAGAAAAGAGAGTTCAATAGTTTGTATGCTACTCCTGGCCAGAAAACCAGCTGAGTGTACAGATGGAGCCCAAAGCCTCATACATCTAAGTTCATTTGAATGTTACATTGGGTACATGCATGGACAAAGGAATGCCTCAGCTCTCCTGCTGAGGAGAAATGGAAAAAATTATGGAAAAAGGGAGATGAGGGCAAATTACTCAAAACAGATACACTTAGATACCATGTGAGAATGTTTAGAGCCACTGGAGAAAATCATTAATATAAGAGGTAGATTTTTCACTTCCTAGTGTCTCCAGATTAAGACATTTATGAAAAAGGCATGTTAGACAAAAACAAAGTATGGAGCTCAGAACAAAAAACAACAGGTTGAAAATAAAGGATCTGTGGTACACAGGGTCTAAGACTACAAGTCTGAATAGTGTTTTAAATAAACCTTATAAATACAGTAGTGAAAAAAAATCACCATTATTATTCTTAATTTACCCATAGGGAAAACAAGCTGTGTTAAAATTGTGTATCTGACACTACATAGGTCAGTAGCAGAGTTTGAAACTATGTAAAGGAGTGTCTGCATCCTAGTAGCTGGCACCCTGTTCCAACATTCATTGTCTGTCCTACAGGAAAAGAGCTGCAGGACACAAGCAACTTGTGAGTTAAACACATTTTTATTTATTTCAATAAGAAAAAGGGATTTTCCCCCATGCACTTCCTGAAGATTATAGACTGCGTTATTCCCTTTAGCAGTGAACAGGTTCATGAATGATTAATGAAGCTCTAGGTCAAAAATCACTGAGTAGTGGTATATTGCAAGTTTTACAGTGCAATCTGTTACCATCAAATGTATCTTTTGGTGTTTCTTTTGTTGGATATACTGTTCTGTGAGCTGGATAATCCTTCCAATTTTCCCCTTTTCTCAAAATTACCGGTTAGGTGGGAGCAAGAAAAAAATTTGTCTCCGTTAAATAGATTGTTGTTAAGCATCTTGTTCCTTCTTTGTATGCTTGGTAGGTGAAGAGTGGGGGGAAAGGATTTAGCTCTCATTTTCTGTATTTTTCTTCTAGCAGCAAGGTATAATTTGCATAGTTTATCACTGCAGCTTTTTCAGCTGCTTTATTTGGGGCTGTTTTAAGGCAGCTAGCAATACTCATCTAAGTAGCTTTGTTTGGAAACCCTTGCCAGGCTGAGTTATAGAAACCAAAAGAAAAGGATGAGTCACTGCAAGTTTCAGAATGTGAGTGATCCTGCAGGAAGGATTATTGGAAGGCTACAGGGTTTAATAAAAATAGTTGGGTTTTTTTGTTTGGGTTCTTCTTTTTTTGAGGCCATAAACCCTGCTTGTGAGAGTAACAATATAATAAATCATAGAATCAAAGGAAGAATACGTGGTTGGAAGAGGCCTCAAGCATCATCTGGTCCAACCTTTCCTGGTAAAAGCATGATCCAGACAAGATGGCCCTGGACCCTGCCCGGCTGGATCTTAAAATTGACCAATGTTGGAGAATCCACCACTTCCCACTGGAAATCATTCCAAAGGCTGATTGTTCTCATGGTAAAAAATTTGCCTCTTGTGTCCAGTTGGAATCTTACACCTAATCTTTTCTATGTGACTTGTTTTTAAAAAAGGAGTCTCCATCTTTGTAGCCACACTGAAATACCAGAACATGGTGCTGAGGTCTCCCCTAAGAGTCTACTTCTCAAAGCTGAACAACCCCAGTCCTCCCAGCCTTTCCCCATGTGTCAGGCTCCCTGGTCCTTCAAACATCTTTGTGGCCCTTTTCTGGACCCTCTCTAGCCTGTCCATTGTGGAGGCTGGTGAGCCAGTTGAGAAAAAGCCCATACTCCTCCTCTGGAAGGAATGCCTTTAAGCACTAACCTTGGTTGTTACGGTGAGGAAAATTCCTCCCAGCATGCCTCTCTATTTTATGCAGATTACTTGTACCCCATTGGTCCTTTCCCCCTTGATCCACCCCTAAACCCTCAGCTGACTTGTCTGTTGCTCTATTCTTCCCCCTACTTTTCCTAGATAATCCCTGCTCCCTCAATCCTTTTTTGGAGATTTTGCACCTGCCATCCTTCACAGAGTGGCCCCTTATAATACAGGCTCTGGTCTCTGTGGAACACTAAACGAGGCTCCTGTCCCTTCTTCTGCATGACCTGGAAGTGAGACTCACAGAAGAGCTGAAGTCACTTTGGCAAGTGCGAAACACGAAGGTTGCCGCACCTCGACCACCACCTGACTGTGACAGTCCATACCTGGGTCTTGTTTTTTTTGTAAAGAGGACCAAAACTGAACCCAGTATTTCAGGTGTGGCCTGACAAGCACTGAATGGTGTTGGATAATGACTTTTTTAGTTCTGTTGGCAATACCCCTGCTAACTAGACTGTGTTGGCTTTCCTTGCCACAGCAGCACAATGCTCACTGGCCAACTTCAGTTTGGTCTGTGCTCTTGCTTTCCTAGCTCCAACTTTGCACGTGCTGACATCACCCTTGTGGATCTCAATTCATCCTCTTTTCCATCTCTGCTTTGCCTCCTTTTTTGCTTTGGGCAGTCTCAGCACTTAATGGATCAGAGCTAAGAGAAGGGGGTTTCTTTCTCCACCTGCTTCCTTTCCCTTTAGAAGGAAACTATTTTTCTGTTTCCAGGAGACTGTTTTTAAAAATACCCCAGAACTTGCTAGTTTCTTTATTCTCCATGGAAACATCCCGTGGAATCCATCCCAATGGAGATCTGAGTAAGCAGAAGTTTTCTCTTCTAAAATGAAGTCCTAACAATAAGGGAAACACTGTATTTCAATTTTCAGCAAAACAGATGTTTTTATCTGAGGTTTTCCAATGTGTCAGCTGCAGACTACCACAGCTTCTCCTAATTTGAAGTAACAATGACTGGAATAAAGCTATGAGAGCAATTCAGACTGGATGGAATGAAAGCATCTTCAAAGTAATGACTGTCTTTGATTAAACAAAATATATTACATTTATTTTTTAACTGTACTGCTCATGGGTGAACACTATATTGGCTTCAGCTCATGTAGCTCTGTGTGTGGCTGTGCTCTCCTTTTCACAGAGAGAAGAGTTAAGTGGGCAGAAAGGGAGTTAAGGAATGGCAACACAGCAAGTCTAGTGTGAGAAGGATGGGAAAAAATGTACTAATGGCAAATTAAAATGAAAAAATTGCCAAGTTCAGGGAGTCATTAATGACTAAAGTACAGTAAAAGTTAGTTGTAATATTTACCTGAGTTTTTTGCAAAATAAGTGATTTCTGAACAAGATAAGCAGGTTAAATAATGCCTATTTAAGCATAATTTATGCACAGCATATTTTGACAAGACATGAATGTCTGTTTTAAACATTATTTTTAGTTTGTTCTTCATCTTTTTAGACCCATTACAACCTAACTGAAAACTACCTGGGAATCTGAAGAAAAAAAAAAATAACAAGATACCAAAAAAAGCAACCCAAAAAAGCAACCCAAAAAAAGCACCTAAAAAACTAAAGCCCCCCCTAATCACCCTTAATTAATATGAGAAATTTTCTTGTGTTTAATAGTCAAAAATGATATGACATGATAGAGAAAATAGGAAAAAAGGAATCACAGGTACTAATCTGGTTGATATTTTAGACAGTTCCTGTGGGGAAAAATAGCGTGAAGGGAAAAGAATTTTTAAAATTGTAATTTAGGATGGCACATAAAAAATTAGAAGAAGGAGTGAATTTTTATATGTAGCTCTAGAATTTAATGTTACAAGCACCAGTAGTCTGGTAGAGAATGGATTCCTTTGATGAAAATCCTTGTTATCAAATTCCATAAATAATAGTTTGGATTTGGGGTTTTTTTTTTAAGGAATAGGTACTCTCTTGGGGAAGGATTGTCCTTAAAGCCCATTTAATGATGATCTAAAAGTTTTTCAATAAAGATCAGATGTGATTTCTAGACAATCTTTTTCTTGTAAGCAGAAAAACAAAAGAAATTTTTTTGACTATTTAAGGATTAAGGTATTTTAGTTTTGCAAAAATAATCTAAATTAATGCTTGTTTTGGATGTAACAGTCTAGATAATACAATAAGTCCATTCTGCTTCAGGTTTGTAGTTTGGCGATATCAAAATACAATCATCCTTCAGCCCAGTACAGGGCTTCTTGTGAAATATTTCAGGTTCAGGTCAATGCAAAAGTTATAGCAAGTTGTCTAATTTGAAGCACATGGAGCTATTCCATAAAAACTCAGGTAGCCCTGAAGTGGTTTAATGAAAAATATGTAGAATATTTCCTTATGAAATTTGTAAATGCCTATTTCTCATTACAACAAAAAAGCCTCACTGGTACTAACAAAGAAAAAAGTGAAACAAAACTCAAACCTGTGTCTGTCAGGAAAAGGTCACCTGAGATAATTGCTGAAAGTTATTCTGTACTGAATACCATCCTTCAAACTGTGTGATTCTTCACTCTACACTTGTTTGCTGTTATTTTCTTCTGCCACCACAATAATGGATAATTTGTATTTTCTTACTTTTATCTTCCCTCAAAACAATCACAATATTTTACTGAAACTTCTCAAAAAACCCTTTATACTTTGCCAAACATCAAGAATGAGGAACGCTAATGTAAATAATTAAAAAAAAAACCAAAAAACAAAACCCTACAACCATCCAGAAACAAACTTGGTTCAATATGAGTGATCATCATGGGTATCTACCTTTATTTTTTTGTTAATACTAATTTATGTTTTAACTAGTGCATAAGAGCATGAAAATTTCAAGAAACTGTTGAACTATACTATTAAATCTTGTCTTAAATGAGGGCGAAGAACCCAAATTCTGCTTAAAACATCATCACATATTTTCCCACACAAATAAATAATCTTTGCTTTTATGGGTGGTCCAAAGTTTTCCTTGATGCTTGGCTACAGATACAAAAGCATGGGTGGAAATGTCCTAAATTGTAAAGAAGGAAATGTATTTAAAAGGAAAGCCTTTTGTGGTCTTCACCATGATCTTGAATGTGGTTATAAGAACCAGTAGGAGAGACATGAAGCTGGTGATATATTACTGAAGAGCTTGTTACATTGCATATTTACCTAAGAAATGAAGTTTGGCCTGAGGGGAATTAAATTCTCATAATTAAAAAAGAGTCCTTTTAGAGACCAGGAGAGTTCTCTTAGTGCTCAGCCATTGAAGAAATGTTTTTACAAGTGAACTATACTTGAAGTTTATACATTTAAGTGCACAAAATACATGAAAGTCAGGACACAAGAAGAATTTGAAGTGATCAGGATGCAAAGACGGTTCTTGCCATTTCCTAGTTACTATTTTGATTACTGTTTATGCAACTGTGTTTGTTTATTTTTATTGTTTTTATCCAGCAAAAAACTGGTATAAAAGGCTCAGTTGAAGGAAATACATACTTTTTACAGCAATTTCTTTTAAGTATGCCACTTTCTTCAGTGGAAATTTGGTTTATGACAGCTGGTCCCTTTCAGGAAGATTATGGATTTTGCATCCTTGTAGGTACAAATTGTTTAGTGAGGAGCATGACCTAGAAATGCTAGAACACAAGTAAGGGGGAGAGGAGGGGAAGGCATTGATCTCTTCTTTCTGGTGAGAAGTGATAGGACCTCAGGAAATGGCCTGAAGTTGTGCTGGGGAGATTTAAGTTGGAAATTAGGAAGAGGTTTTTCACCCAGAGGGTGTTTGGGCACTGGAACAGGCTCACCAGGACAGTGGTCACAGCAGCAGCCTGACAGAGCTCAGCAAGCATTTGGACAATGCTCTCAGGCACAGGGTGTGACTCTTTAGGATGGTGCTGTGCAGGGCCAGGAGTTGGATTCAATGGTCCTTGTGAGTCCCCTCCAACTCAGCTTATTCTGTGATTAAGTACTTTCTTAGGAAGTGGGAGCAATAAAATCACACCTGCTTAGAGTGAGGATACTATGAAAACACAGTTCTTTCATTCCTGGCAAGTACTGTAAACAGTAGGATGCTGTAGAACAGTAGGACCACTTTTTCTACACATCATCTTCTTTTCATTAGATTCAACTTTATTAGGTATTGACTTTAAGAAAATAATTGGACAGACTGGATGCAAAGCCTAAGTGGAGAATCCCCCTGATTTCTTATACACATGTCGAAAAGTGGCAGAATTAAATTTATGTTTCTGTCTTTTTTTTTTTTAACTTAACTTTTTCTTCCCTCTAAAATAAAAAATTAAAATGACATGCAAAATGTAAATTGATCTACTTTACCAGAAATTTTAAGAAAAGTTTCTATTTTATTCAACCATATTCTTCTGTTCTCAGGACTGGTGTTTCACTTATTCAAAACTTAAAAAAAAACTGTGCCTTTTTTTTTTTTTTTATTTTTAATAGTTTGGGAGTGTTTGATCTCCTAGAGAAAATTAGTTACATACAGTGGCTGGATTTCGTAGCACCTCATTTCTGGTGTGCAGCATGTAAACTTCCATGGCTGAACTAATCACCTTAAATACACTTTATGATGAGTGGAAAGAAATAATAAATCCTAGGACATGATTCGTTAGGTCTGCTTTGCATATCCGCTTCAGAAAACACTGAATTGTACCTAAAATAACCCATTTTTCTTCATTGACTTCAGAGTTTTAGTGGACATCTGTCATCATCTGTACTGTATGTAGATATGAATATTTAGATAAATGAGTTCTTTCCAACTTACCTTTGAAGTTATGCTGCACTTGGGCAAGTGTTCCTAAAGAATGCACATTTTTTCATTCTCTGCACTAAAATTTTAATGCACAAAAATGTTAACTAAATTGGATGTTTAAAGTTCAGCAAATAAAATGTTTTGCCTATTTAACTATTTAAAGAAAGCCAGATTACTCTGTATTCTAATAGGATAGCCAGGAATGTGAGATCTACTCTGATTTTTCAGTTTGGAGTGGAGATCAGAAGGTCATTGAGCCCAGCTTTCTGTTCAACATTGATTTTGGACCAGGATATTCAGAACTTTATCCAGTCAGTTCTTCAAGATCTCTCCAGACTCTTTGGATTGCCTGTTCCACTGCTTAACTGTCCTCAAGAGGAAAAGGTTTCTTCTTATCTTCAGATGGAATCTCTTCTGATTCAGTTTATGATATCACTCACCCTTCCACCATACACAGCTACAAAGCTACAGCTCTCTTCTTGATGACCCTCTCATAGACTCTGTGAAGCTGCTGTCATGTCCCCTGAAAGTCAGCTCTTCCCCAAACTGAACAAGCCCCATTTCCTCAGCCACTCTCACAGGACACTGCTCCAGCCCCACAGCCCTCAGTGTCACTGGCCTGTTAATACAAGCCAGTATGTTGGGATGCACTGCTGAATCATGTTTGTCTATCTTTGAGGCAGAGCTCATCCCCACTCAGCCCATTCCCAGTTTCTTCCTTCCCGGGTGCAGAACATTACTTGAATCCTTGCTGACTTTCACAAGTCCATTCCTCCAGCCTGTCTAGGTCTCTCAGAAAGGCAGCTCTTCCCCTGATTGCCTAATCCTCAAGCTACTATATTTTGGATATTATCACAATTTAAATTCATTTCCCATAAGAAAGGGAGGATGTTAGGAGGAGGCAAGCAAGATTATTCTAGATCTCAAAACAGAAAAGTAGACTTTCAAGCTGCTGAGAATTTGAACACAGTGTGACTGTATTCTTTCAGTGCTGAGCAGCAGTGGATCTGACCTAAAGATGCAGGGTGCTGCTTGTCTTTCTGTTTCTGATTACTATCTTAATAACATTTAACAAAAAACCCTTCGAGCATCTAGTAAAGATTCCTAGCACTACCTTTAGAAAAAGACAATCACCTAGCTGTTAAAATCTCATATCAAGCATCAAAATCCATGTTTAAATTCCAAGACTGAGGGTAGATTGATTCTATAGATTGTAACATGGTATTTGAATATTTGTGCCTGTTTAGACAACAAAACAAGCTGTAGGAGCACAAAGTTCCAAGTAGTTTAGATATTCTAGGCCATGCATGCAGATTTCCAAACTCATTGAAGAAGATTGTTGATGTCAAAATTTGCTCTGATGCCCCTACTGTATAACTTCAGCATCAGTTGGACAAATTAGGAATTCAGGAAGAGGCCTACTAATCCTAGTGTGAAAGTTCTAAATCTGTTCTGAAATCTGTCATTGTATTTCTTAAATAAAATTTATTAGGGGAAAAATCTTTCAACATATGTAGAAAAAAACACATTTCACAATATGCTGGTTTTTTTTTTTTTTTAATGAACAAGATTTTCTGCTTTATAGTCAGGTCTACCTATAAATATTGCTACATTTTTTTCTTTATTTTAGCTCCTCAATTCCTTCTGTTTCCCAGATTGCCTGCCAAAATGATGTGGTAAGTGTACCACAGAACAGAAAATAATTGATATAATCTGATTGATATTGTTTTAGCTGATTTTGAAAATCAGCGCATATTAATTTACTGTGATTATTTCGAGTAAAATAGATTAAATACATTAATCTCTTTCCCCCTAACACTTAATTTCCCTGAAGAGACCATCTGGGACTGAGAAAATTATTTAACATATTTAAAGAGATGTTCAAATGACTATATTATTTATTTCTCCTCTATTGTGTTAATGAACTGTTTCCTATGTAAATGTAAGATGCTGGAGCTACATTGGAAATAGTCTAAATCTTTGTCTTTCCTTTGGATGGAGGGAATGATGGATTTTGCTATTTCTTCAGAGATTTGCTTCATAGATTTTTGAAATGCAAGACAGACAGTGATCTTCACTCTGGTGCCAATGCACACTGATCCTACCAAGGCTTAATACAATATTGCTTGCTGATAGTTCTACAAGTTACAAGCTACTGGACTTGAGGGAGAAAGAGAAGTCTGATGGAAACATGCATGAGAGGTGAAATTCTGTTCCAATCACAAGTCCTCCTATGCTGACTGAGGAACTCTGCATAGAAATATGTCACATCCACTTTTAATCCAGCAAAATGTAGGGCTACTTGTACTAACAAACCCATGGGTTTGAGCTCAGCTATTAGGAAATGTTTAAGAAATACCCTCAGAGAAGTATTTTGAGATTATAATTGTGATTTGAATTTATGAAATGATCAATACTGCAAATAGCTGGAAAATGAAATAATCTAAAATGGAAACCGAATTCTTAAATTACTGAAGGTGCCTGAGCAATCCATAGCCATATCCCTTTTCTATCCATATAAACATCTGCTGAGCCATGAACAGCATGACTTGTGGCCAGCTTCAACCTATTTTTAATTGAAATTAGATATGATTTTTAGAGGTAATCCTTTGTTTAATTGTACCCATGCAAATTCTCCTAAGAGTCCCTCCTTTTTTTTTTTTTTTTCTTTTTTTCCCCAAGGTACAAGCAGAGGAATGGCACTGCCATGATGACCCTGACTTTACACCATGATCATCATAACATACTGTATTAGCTTGCATGGTAGAATTAATGCAACATGACCTTATGCCATACTGAATGTCACAGAAATATTTTTTCCCCCCTTTCATTCAGGCAATAACTGTCAGAAATAATTTTTTATTGCGTCAACTACTCAAACACTTGCATCCACAATGGTATGCTTTATAAACCACCTTATCTTCACACAGTCTGGCACTCGACTCCAGGACTATTTTCTCTAACCTTTAGATGCTTGCAGTGTTGTCCCAAATGGCTGTATTTTATTTACCTCACCAAGTTCCAACATTCAGTGCCAGTAACAAACTCCCCTGATCTTTATCATACAATAGACTTCTGTGTTGTGCTTTCAGTTTTTTTCCTGGCCAGTCCAGAAGATTCAGAATATTGTTATCTGGCATATCATGACTTCAGGATGCTTGTTCTCCAGATCAAGAGGATGTTTAAAAGTAAATTTCTTTTTCAGTATCCAAAAGGCTAATTTGCTTTAGCATGTGGGAAATTGTTGACAATTCTGTGAGATCCTAAATGGATAAGAAGAGCAGTACATGGACTCAGCAGCAATCCTGCAGGTCTCCAAGGAGAATTTGAATGAAACATGACTAAAGGAAGGAAAAAACCCTGCCATTTAAAAGGAAACTTTTCACTGAAAGGTTTTGTGGCTTTTTTGTCAGATATCAGTATGAAATACTACAGTCAGTGAAACTTCAGTAGTTTTGTGTCCCTCGATCCTGCTGTACTGTGCTCAAGCAAACTACTCAGATGAATGTTTTCCAGCAACCGATGATATGATAAATACTTGCAGCAAATATTTGGCTTTTATCACTCCACTGAAATAATGCCCCCACTGCAAAAAATATTCCTATTTTGGGACCCACTGTAGCTCCATTTAGAGCCATCTATTGAATTAGAGGAGAAGTTAAGTAATATTCTCATGTCTCATGGTGACCTTTTGCTCTGCAGTACACTGAGCTTATGTCTGTCACTTCAATTAATTTACTGGTAAGATGGTCTTGTTGAGTTTGGTTCAGTGTTTTTAGCATAAAAGAGCTTGCAGCTTACTCAGGAATTAGTCCATTCAGAGAATAAGAAATTTATCCCTTCATTGCATAAGTAAAACCGTTTGGAAAGCTTAAGAACATATTTGGTCCCTTTTTGAACTAGGAAAGAAAAAAAATTAATTTTTCTTAATTAAAGTGATGAAAATTAATGTTAACAAGTTCATTCTTGATATAAAGAAAGGTGAAGGGATTTCACCATCCTGTCCAGCTTTGGAATCCTTGAATTATTTTCCTTAGTTAGGACCAGAGTCTGCTCAGTCTGTCTGGACAGTCACAGGAAAAAGATGGATTCTCCCTTAAGTATGATGACTTGTAAATTATTATTTTCCATGTTTCCAGTCAGCCTTTGGATGAACCCTTTTTCTTTTTCCTTTGACACTGCTAATAATCCCACAAAAAAAACCTCAAAAAACCCAAACAAAACAAAAAAAAAAAAAAGAAAAAGAAAAAGAAAAGAAAATAAAAAAGTATAAGAAATACTGGAGGCAGTCCAGCTCCTTGCAGTAGCATATAAGGTAGTTGCTGAAGTGGATTTTTAGTGTGGCCCACTGAAAGAGTCTGAAATAGT
>JANRMJ010000066.1:97846166-97859515 GCA_025584955.1 Alethe diademata | reverse complement strand
TATCTTTTATATATTTTACATCTTTTATATCTTTTATATCTTTTATATCTTTTATATCTTTTATATCTTTTATTACTCATTTACTTCTGTAACTCTGTAATCAGCATTAGCATTGACTTTCTTCCTCCATGATCTTTTTTGTTGTTTTCTTGAAATTTTTCTTATTTTAAACCATTACTTATATGTAAGTCAAACCTGTTTTGACCAATGATAATTCATTTTTCTAATAATCTTACTTATGAAGTATATTGCAAAAAGCTTATAAGAGCCTTGTGTGTAAAAGTCTGAATGGATCATCTATGTTCATGTGCTCTCTCACTTCATCACAAACTTAATATCTCTGTGAGGCATAGTTTTCCTCTGCAGGAAAACCATTTAATTATTGATATTGAACTCTGTATGTCATATTTATCCATATATATTTTTTCCTACTTTTTCCACTGTCTGACCCTGCACCAGCCCACAAACCTTTACCTAAAGGTCATTTTCTCATTCTATTACCAAATTCAGCTACCAGCCAGTAATAGTTACCAATCACCATCAGAGCTTCACATGTATAAATATGAAGTATTTAATCATAATTAAGTTAATTTAGAACTCTTGAATGATTCCTGTGGCCCTTGAAACTTGTTTATCTTCAATTTATTAATTGATTCTGAATTCAGCTCTACATTCATTTCTGTCCACATATAAACAAACTCTAATCTGTCAAATTCTCTTAGCTATTTTTAGTGTATACTGATCTGAAAATATCTGTATATTTAATTTCACCAAAAGATCTAGTGAATGCTTTTTCTATGAATCTAGTGAATGCTTTTCTTGATCCCCTATTTGTGCTACAGACCCCATACCAGGCTTTATCTTTTGTTATTAAATTACAAGCTATTGATAGAATACATCTCAAAATCTTTACATTTTCCAAATTATACTTTTTTCTGGGAAAAAAAAACAACCCATCAGACCCTAATTTAGGCACTTATCTTCAGTGTCCTACATTGGGCTGAATAACTGCCATTTATAAAGTAATTAGAAGCCAGAGGCAGGAGGAGTGGATCCAAGTGCTTGGGATCAGCTCAGCAGAATAACTTTCTGTTTGCTCAAGGTAATCAGAATGATCAAGTGCATAAAGGCTTATGCACTGGTGTTATAAACACTAAATTTAGGATTCAGTTACAGCTGTATATGTTATTTATTTGATCAAAAGTACAGTTCCTGCATTTTTTTTTTTCATGATAGAAAGGTAGAAAATAAAGTTGTTGCTGAACTCAAACTCATTTAGCAGAAGCAGGAAGCAAACACTTTGAAATCTTTCAGTGATGCTTCATGATTTTGAGGCCTCACTGATCACAGCCTTGATCTATGAAATGTCATATTGACAGTGTCAAGTCAAATATTTCAGACTGTGGAATTTATTTAGGTCTTTGTTTAATAAGGGAAAGAAAAGTAATTTGCAGAACAATAGCTAAGACAAAGACAAATCTGTACTAACTGAGAAATCATAAGTAAAAAATGAAAAGAGTGTATTACAACTTTAAAGTCATTGTATGCATGAATTATAATGCATTTATAATGAAATATATATACCTTCATGTGTGCATAGCGGATAAAAATGGATCCCAAAAGAATCTTTACAGTGCTGAGTTTCTTCTTATTTAAGTTAGGAAATTTCAACAGTATCCAGGTGAAAAACGTTACTTTTTTTTTTTAACTCCAAACCCAAGAATATTTATTATCCTCTCTCCCAACAATAACTCATTCTTTAAAAGGCTTTAAATAATCCCATTTAAAGTTTATTCAAGAATTTAAATGTGAGATCAAAATTGTGTGTATGGATGGCTAATATGTTTCAGCAAATAAGGAAGAGGTTGCTATCATTGTGCTGTAATCAACATTTCTGATGTTTACTCAGGCAGTATAATTGTGATTTATTGTCTTGTTATTTCTGTCATGTCATCTCTTGAAAGTGAAAATAATATGCCTGGTGTCTGAATTTGGCAGTGAATGACCATAAAGAGAACATTACAATGCTCCTCAAAAACAATTTCAACACAAAAACCAACCTGCTACTGTACAGAATACAAACATGGCATTTTTCCAGATATCTACAACATACATATTGAAGAGTGGCAGCTGTTAAACAAACAAGCAGCAAATGTGTGAAGTGTCATTTATCACTAATTGGAAAGCATTCGCAGAGCAATGAATTTGAATTATTAGCAACAAGCTACAACTGAACATTAAACAAAAAAAAAACAAAAACAAAGGGGGGAAGGGCAGAGACAGAGAAGGAGAGAGAAAAAAGAAAAAGAATGAGAGAGAACAGGAAAGAGAACAATTTACTGCTTTATGGGAGCAGTATATAAGAGTCACAGGATAGCTATGGGGACATTCTTCCATTAATTTTATTTTTTTTTTTCTTCAGGAAAAAAACCGAAAAGAAATCCTTCTTGCCAGGGTTATTTTCTCCATTTGCACCTGGCTCTTCTTGGTTTCTCTGTGCATTGCCTTGCTAATGTCATGACTTGTAATCCTTCATTCAAGGACTGCCACAGACTGATGTTGGTCAGCTGAACAGGAACCTGCTGCTTCTTGTCTGAAATGAGACTGTAAATTCCTCAGGACTGCTTCCTCAGGCTTCATATTTTGTGTCAGGACAGAAGGGCTCTGGGCCATTTGTGAATATGAGTGTTATTGAGGCAATGAATGAGAATAAATGTTCCAGATAGAGAAAATTAGGGAAGGGATAAATCACACTCTTCTTGAAGACACCCCTCCATAGCTTGATGGTGAAGGCAGGAGAAATAGAGTAATTCACACTTGCTGGAGCAGGCTCCTGACCCAGCTGACAGAAGAGGTGGGGATCAAAAGCATGATGGCTCAGGCTTACAGGTTCTGCTGCTCCTCAGAGTGGTGTCTACATAAAACCTGCATTGTATTTGCACTTTCCTGAAGTAGTTCATGCTTTTATTATTATTTATTATTATTATTTTATTATTATTTTATTATCTGTCAAGACAAACTATATATGTTTCTGTTCTTGCTCTCTATTAATAAAATAGCTCCCAAAAGGATTCTAAACATAGACCCCTTGAGAAGATTCCTAATGTGAATAACCCTAAATTGCAGTTTTCAAAGTAAAAAATATTCCAGAAAAACTCCTGTTATTTTTGTACACTATTTTATGTACATTTTTTTTGTTTATGTTCACTTTCAACAAGACATTACAAGAAATATTGAAATCATAGTATTCAATTCATTTAGATCGATCACAAGAGGGTCTTTAAAAACAGTGCATTTACAGTGCCATCTCTGATTTATTGGCAGAAGCAAAAACTAAATGCAAGGCCAAAAACCATATGTTATATGTAATATATTCTTATTACCTATATTATAGGTAATATCTTACCCTGTGGTCAGTTTGATTGAAGCCAGTATGCCTACTGATGGGTATGGTTTAGCTTTCCATCAGTGAGGGGAAAAATGTCGCTCTAAGAAATGAAGATTGTAATTTGTCCATTTTGAGATATGAAATTTTTAAAACTTCCACTTGGGTTCTTTTTTTCTTTCACAAAGCTGAGTGTGTAGAATCTCAAATCGCCCTTTTGGGTGGAAAATTACCATAGAACACATTAGCACAGAGAGCTTTATCCTCCTATATCATTAATGAACTCGGTTTTACTTTCTATCCTCTGTGTTTGCAAGCTTTGTGTGACAGCTGAACTCTTGGTTAATACAGCAGGGACTGAACCAGGAACCTCAAGAGCTAAGAACATGAAATGCAACAGCTTGAGCTCAGAAAGCAACCCTTTGTAGCTGTGGGCTGTAACACTCGTGTTGCCTGTGAATAACTCAATAGCATGCTGCAATAGCTTTGACTATTCAGCTCTGTTTTACTTTGAATAATTTCAAACTAACTTCTTGTTCAAATATTTACACTCAAATACCTTATTCATTTTTGCTTGGAGTTCAGATCTTTGTAAATGGCAGACAAGCTTTTCAGATAAAAATGGCAGATACATATGATTTTCAGTAAAGCTTACTCCAAGGACATGAGGCACCATGTAACTTTAGCAATGTGAAAAAAACCCCTAAAACTAACTAAAGAGTCAGCTAGGCTACCTTCACAGGCAGTGGAGAGAAGCAAGGAAAACTGTTCATGTCACTATTTTATTTGCCTGTTCTAGTGGAATGGAAAAATTCTAGAAACTAGAATTCTAGATTCTCTTTTCTTTGGGTCAGAGTCCTCCCCATCTGCAATGAATTTTAGGTTCTTAAATACAGATGTTCAGAGCTGTTTGAGATACTATTTCCACTTGGCTTCCAGCCATCACTCCAGAAGACAGTGGATTTTTGCATAATGCTTTTGTTATGTCTGCCAACTGCAGGCTGATGTTTCAGATACACTGCAACATTTGAAATAGCAGTGCACAACTATGAGTGGAACCTGAATTATTCCCCTGACTATAGGCAATGAGGACTGGCAAGGGAATGAGCTACTTTAAATCCTAATTTCATTGACATCACTAGCAAAACTGATTTAATTTTAGTTGTGCAGGTGCAGACCATTATCTCCCATGAATCTCAGATTAACAAAAAGTACACCTGAGCAAACATTTTAGGCATATAGCAGAGAGTTTTTGAAAATAATTTTCATCTCCTTTGCTGGAAAACAGTAAGCATCAAAGATAGTTTTGCATGATTATTTTTCAGCAGAATAAAGGACTCCTGAGTAAGTCTACCAGCTGGGCTTGAGCATAATATGTGTTAAATAACCAAAAAAAGAAAAGGAATGAAAGACAAAACAGTTAGCTCAGAAGATGAGTGAGTAGTGAATTGGGCAATTTTTACATTTCAAGTTTCACTGCTAGGAATATCTTTACTCCTAATCAACAGAACAAAATCATATAGTTTAAAAAAGAAATGTGTATGATTGCATTATACAATCTTTGACTCTGGAGTATTATTATGGAAAGTTGTTTGCTTTGTCTATTAAGCAACTGTAAAGTGCCTGATTCAAGTGAAATGAATAGGAATCTGACAGATAGTGGAGGGATTGAAATCTCAGAGCTGTTCTCTGCTTTGAAGTTTAAGTCCCTTTTGGAAGAGGTCACATCTACATAGACTTTTGTTTTAATTTTTTTTTACATTCTCCATAATATGATATTCTCTAATATTTTATACAAAAATTCTCTGAGGCTAAAGAAGGAAAAACTTATGTATGTAATGTACATATTATAGGAAAACAAAAATGTTTCACAGGTTAGTAAAAAGACTTATGAAAATGTTTTAATGTTGGCAGTTTTGTGGCAACTTTAACATGATCATAAGCCCTTCTGAAGCTAAAGACTGACTTCTGCAGGATCTTAGCTGAGTGACAACAATGCAGCAAGGCACAGTGATTTACACACTTCCAGTGGCAGATGAAAACCATAAACATGTGAAATTCCCTTGAAAAATTATTGTGTAAATAGTAATCAGTTATAATTACAAAGAAAAGTTCTTTAAAATCTCAATAGATAGATTTCCATCCTCCTAGCAAAAATAAATGACAGAAAGTAGTTTACATCTAACTTCTACTGGTTTCATTAAAAAGCCCAGTCTTCTCTGTAGATTAATAAGCCATTTCATTGAAAAATAGAGTCAGTGTATTCCAAAATTATAAAGGCTAAAAACACCCACCAGATTCACACAGGAAAAACAGCAGGTTTGCAGAAGAGTCTCAGAGCCTTCAAGCATTTAATTTAAACAGTGAATGTGTGTGTTGCTTTGCCTGTCACCAGAATCTGTTGTTTTTATGATGATACTTTCCATATTCAAACAGTTTTAAAATATTGGATATTCATCTTTTCCCTTCCACTGAATTTTTATAGGTTTTTTTGTTATATAAGTTACACAGAGAGGATTCTTTCTCAACATGTAGCAATGATATTAAATCTTCATAAATGCATAGAAGAAGAAACAGGACATCAATAAAAAGTACCTGAAGGGGAAAGAGTTTTGACAATAAACAAATTTTTTAAATTAAAATTAAACCACCAGTCTCTAGCCAGACACTAAAATGAATCGTTGATCAGACACACAACTTTCCATGTAATTGTTTTCCCTTTAAATTCTGCAGACATAATTCAAGTCTGGAAGAAAAACACAAAGATATGATTCCCTACTGGGCTACCAAGGCTATTTCAGTCTTGCAGGATTTAAAAAGAGACATATCTGTTGAATTATTGTCATGTGAGATGCAGAAAACCTCTTTTCAACCAAGATGAAGACTCAGGTTTCTAAAAGCTGTGGATCTCTGTACACTCAGAGCCATTGGTAGTGGCCAGTGTAAGCTACTTCCCACAGGTCCAGATGTATGTGACTCTCACCCATCAGTCTGCCTTCTGACGTCAGACTGGGAGGGATGATGAGGAAAATAGTTACAATAATGATTTTACAGTCATTGTTGTCTTACTGATCCCATATGGATTTACAGAAGATCTAGATTTTCCATTTCCTTCACAGTCTGCAATTGATATTTCTTCATATCTTCATAGGCCAGGTTCCTGCACTGAATAATGTTTCTGCCTAATTCTTACTTCATGATTTAGAGCTGTCTCTGTAAACCTCTCCCTTTTTGAGGTGTTCAGCCCTCTAAACATTCTGGCAGCAGATCAAGGCTGACACTTGCCTGGAAAAACAAGAACTGTGTAACTTCCAAAATGGGCAGTTCTCTGAGCACAGATGGATGAACAAAGTATAAAGGAAGTCAGTGTTGAACATTACAAACTCCCACAGACTGGCATATTCTTTAACTTCAGTGAAAACAGAAACTGATTCCTCTGCTGACAGGGAACCATTTTACCTATACCAGATTCAATGACTGGAGACAGGAGTGTCACATTTTAGTGATGTTCAGCCTGTGTGTAGAGCAGCTCACACGCTCTCTAATGGCTTTTTAGCCACTACCTCTGACAGCATCACTCCTCCTGAAGCACAAAAGTAAGTTGTCAGCTTTTGCATGTTGTGGGCTGAGCTCTTTCTATTCTGTAGCCATTAGTACTGCCATTACAACTTTTAAAAAAAAAATACTGTGTAATTTTGGATAATGCTGATCACAACAGATCTTTATAAAATGAATTCCTACTTCTGTTTACCTCCTTGATGACTGAATTTCACATTATTCTTGTGCTGTCAATTTTCTCCTTAGAAGACTATGATTTTATTTATTTATTTAACAGTTGTCATGAGTGCTTAAGACAGCCTGATTCAATTGCCAGTCCATTTAGTGATAATTACATGTTAGATGATATAAATGGACACAAAGAATATATTTCTTTAAGAATCCAGAAGAAGAGGAAAAAGAATGAAAAAGAGCAGGCTTTAGAAACACTTGTAAGACACTTGTCTATTCATACCAGCTATTTGACACTAGCACTCTCCTTGAAATAATTTTTAAACTGTAATCACACAGTGATGCTGCTTCTGATCTGTTAATGTTTTCATGTCTGAGGCAAGACTAGATTATTCTTCTCTGAAGTTTTTTAGCAGTTATGTCCTTGCCAGCACCACCAACATTTTGAATCCCTACTAATGATAGAGTAAAAGAACTGTTTTCTGTCTCATTTCTTTCAGAGAATAAATGTTCCTTGTGACTCACATGGTCTTACTCCTCTTGAATGCAGCTGTCTTTTTCTCATCAGAGTTCAAGTAAATTTACAACAGTGCTTTAGTGAGAGAAAACTGAAAAGCTGCTTACTCTCCAAGCTCACTATGTTGTCCTTTTTCTGAGAAACACTCATTGTTCAATAATGATATCCCCCGCTGAACTCACAAATTATATCCGGGCGAGAGACAGGGAGGATGTTTCGAAGGTTAAATTGAATGAAAAGTTTTATCAGTGTGGTACATAAAGATCATAATGTGCTATTTGTTAAGGTTTTTGCTGGGACAAAATATGGAATGATCTCTCTGAAATATATGCAAGATTTTTCCCATGTGTTTGGAGCCTCAGAACTCCAGAAATCTGTTGTGGAGAGCCTGTAGCTTTCTGGCGGTCCTTAAGTGCAATGAAAAAGTCATTATATACGACTAATATGCACTTGGCCAATTCTCACCAAGTGAGGGTTCTTATCTCTTTCTTTGGCATCACATCTCTAGCCCTGTCTGACAAAGAAAGCTGAATTTACTTACAGCTGTGTATCTGTTCCTGGTTGGTGGGATTGCTGTAGGTATTCTGAACGGGCGTCTGGAGAGGTGACCCTATGGACCATCAACAGAAGAGCAAAGACAAAATAACAGGAAAAGAAAGAACAAAACACTGACTCTGTGTCACTCCTTTACCAGCCCTGGGTGGGGTTTTTTGTAAGCTCACATGAGCAGAAGCCGCCAAGGCTGTGCTTTTCCTGCTTTGGCAACATGCTGAATTGTGCCTCTCAGTTACAGTTAGAGGAGCAGTAAAGGAGCAACTTTGATCCATTTTTCTCAGCAAACCTGTTTAACGCTAGTTCAAAACTTATGCTGCCTTTTTCTCATGGCCAGCCCGCTCCCTCAGAGCACCACAGGATAATTCACATATGAATCATATGTATGTGATTATTTGAAAGAAGAAAATAAAAACTCATTGGCTTAAGTGAACCTGTAGAAGACCAACCTAGATCAAAAGAAGCAGCAAGTAAAAATTTTGGTTGCACTCTTGGGGGCAGAGAAACATGGAAGAAAGTGGCAGCAGATATTAAAATACTGTATGTAATGTTTTGCAAAAAAACCCCTGACATTTCAGATGGTTTTGCAGTAGATACGAAAGATGATCACAGAAAATCTTTCAAATTAACGTGGCAAGTTTGCTTCACTCTTATTTACAAGTTTTTAGTATTTCAATTGCTCTGTAACACTGAATTATTGCAGTCATTAGGGATTGAGGCCAAACAGCTTATTTAAACATTTAATAATTGAAAACCTGCAATTCATTTTTTACTTTCCTCTAAAATGCAACTTCAAAATATTTTGAACTGCTGTGGGTGAAAAAAATCTTTATCTAGAAACAATTTGAAAGTTCATCTGTATTTTGCTAAATTTTTGAGTTTAAAGTTTTACAACATGATATGGCAGATAGACTCTGAGGACAAAGAAATAATTTGGTTAGGGTAAGATACCTCTCTAAAACACTTAATCCATCCTTTTCTTACTGGCCCTAAATTTGTGTCAGATATTGTGGAAATCCTGCCAAAAGTTTTTATAATCTATAGGATAAAAGCAAAACATGGAAGGAATTTTAATAACTATCTTAAGAATTTAAGAGTTATTAAGAATTTGCTTAATAAAGCAAATTTGCTTTTAAACCAAGAAAGATACTAAGAGGTAAAAAAAATATCATAGAGTATACAGGTACTTTTACAATGTCTCTCTATATACCTATGTCCCAAATTAGTAAGGAATATTTGTAACCTTGCATCAGGTATCCTGAAGGCACAAGAACAGTCTTACTAAATGGAAAGACTCAGAATTCTGACAGTCATAAAAATTAGGCCTAAAAAAACCTCATAATAAAACCACAGTGTTTCCCTTCCTTAGCATGAAAAAAAAAAAAAGATAGAAAATCATTAATAATATATCGAAAATATATTGGGAAATTCTTGTATCAAAGAACAAGAATTGATTTTACATGAGAAATGGAGGAAAAAAATGGTAAATGTTGAGACAGGAATTTCATAGATAACAAACAGGAAATGGGTGGTTGTAAGTTTTCCAGTGCTCAGAATTTTAATCAATTATAATTAATGTGGTGGAAAAGATATTGTGCCTTTTTTTAAAATTGGAAGAGAAAAAGATAGATATCTGCATATTCTCTTACAGCCTGTGGTGCTGGTCCCTGTAAAAATATGCCTTAGTGAGTTAGAAAAACATATGGATTAATCTAGTAAAAAAAAATGCATTCAAAATTTAATGTAAATAATATAAAATTTAGGTTTTAAGGTTTGAAATTTTAAGCTCAATTTACAGACTCAAAAATTCATTGATTGAAGGAAGAGGAAGCCCATTTTAGAGAATACAACAAACTAATAACCTAGGGAAATGCCTAGTGCTTATTTGTTGATTTGCATTGTGTACCTACGGAGGGAAACTGAAAAGATAAATTCCTAAGACTTTAATCTCCCTGCCCTGAATAGTTTCTACCTTTCAGTTACATGGATATATAAAATTTATATCAAGCCATTGATGTCACCAAATCATGAATAATTGCTATGGTCAAGCTAAGACTCTAATTCTCAGTACTCTACAGTGGCTGATACAGTTTTGCTGAAATTTTCAGCTGACATTAACTTTAAAATGACCCTGAGAGAGTGCACTGTTTTATTTCTACAGCAGAGGACAGGATTTAATTTCCCTTTTTATTTTCTCCAACAACCACATCACCCACTGCTGCCTGATTCCCATCTGCTGTCAGTGTCTGAGGTAGCCTAAAATAGTTGAGGACCAGCAAGGACTCCAGAGTTGTAAATTTATTAAAAATTCCTTTGTTTGTCCATCAGATGACTCTCTGATCTATTGGATTTAGCAGGAATAGCTGTAGACCCTGGAAATAAAAAAATGGATCTCAGGGCAGGGGGGGGAAGGTGGAGCAGAGGGCTGGGTTTGGGTTGGTTTTTCATTTGCTGTTGATATCAGTACTTCAGTATGCTACAGCAGCATTGAAACAATCTACCCAAGGATCAAAACAAAAGTCAGACTTATTTCTACAGACAACCCCTTTATTTGTTTGTGTTTTTTTTTCCCTTCCAGAGTCTCCAAGAACTTAAAGATAAGGAATGATACACATGCACACAGAAAAGGAGAAAATAAGCAACCTTGGCAAACTTAATAGGCAAAAGTGAGTCTCCAGGGTTAATATCATCACATGAAAAAGTAGGCATTGGTAGGAAACAGCGTCTGATGGACATTCCACTTACGTTATTTGGTCCCAAAAGCTCCATAAAGTTTCAGTTCATTCCTTCAGTAATTTTGGTCTCTTCATTAGAACTGATAATGTTTTTCCACCTCTTCTACCAAGAAAAGCTTTAGGATTGTGTAGCATAGAAGTTAGAGTTACTCTGCTTCTAACTTCTCTCCCTCCTGCCTCCTTCAGTCTTCCAATAGAGAAATACTATGGTTCCTAATAATAAGAACTTGAATGCAGGTGTATGGAAGTAAAAAATTCAGCTTTAATTTGACATTCCACAATGGAGCAATGCCTTGATGCAAGTCATTCTGAATCATGAATTGTAAGGCTGACTGCAGAGCTGACATGTGCAGCATTTCAGAGTCTGAGAAGCCAAGTGAGCTGACCAGGTAGATTATGCAGACCTCTGAAGAGAACTATTGGATGAGGACTTACAATAAACCCCCAAAATGTAGTCTGCTCTCATGGTTTCTGCTGAATCAAAGAGCAGATGGTATGGCTGCTTCGGAATCTTAAGCAGGCACTGCGCTGTTCACTGCTATATGTTAAACTGGCTGGCAATAAGAAACAAATAATTTTTTAAAAAGTACTTCTACTTGTTCATGAAGAGTCCAGGAAACTAGCATAACTACAGCAGGTGTTTGTCCTTTATTTTTTGTGGATGTAAATTTAATGTAAATTACTGTCATGTGGCATAAAAAAGTATTACATACCCCAAAATCCAGAGTTTTTACTGTGCCATTGGTTGCTGCTAATGTCTGAAGGAATAAAATATACAAATTTGAAGATTGTGTGTGAATATTTATATTGTTTAGTTTTTGAGACCATGACCAGAATCACCAACCAACCACCATTATTTGTCCAGATCAAGAGATAATATTTTCCAAGGAACTTATGAAAAGACAATTTGATTAGCAGAAGTTTAGTGCTATATCTAAAAGTACGAGAAAAGAGATTTATTTTGGTTACCTGTTAAAACGTTCTAATTTTCAAATGCAAGTTAAAAATAAAATTAATTATATCTGCCTACAACTGAAAAAGTGTTTTCATAAAAGTAATAAGGATTTCTGA
The DNA here is from genome assembly GCA_025584955.1 of Alethe diademata. Taxonomy (NCBI): domain Eukaryota; kingdom Metazoa; phylum Chordata; class Aves; order Passeriformes; family Muscicapidae; genus Alethe; species Alethe diademata. The sequence continues at coordinate 97,847,526 of JANRMJ010000066.1, read as the reverse complement.
AGTATTTGGCTTTTTATGCATTTTCAAATCTTATTCCAAAGTGTATTCATAATGAGTGAATTAATGGATAAATAACTAGTTTAATTTAATAAACCAAATGCTAACTACTACATCTTTCCAAGAATAGATATTATCACTTTTTGTTTCAAGATGGGGTTATTTAAATATATTTGTAGACTTTTCCAGCAATGAAAAAAGCAGTAAAGTTCAAGCCTGTGAATAAAGACCTGGTGCAAATTATATCACTGTAAATGATATTTCAGTTTCAATCATGGCTTTATCTCTGATCCTTTTTCTATCTTTCTTGAGGAATAGCTGAAGCAGGGACTATAGAGTGGTGCTGGAATTTCTCAGGCACCCATTTTCACTTGATAATTTTCAGTCAACTCTGAAATTCATGAAGGGAGCATTTCAGATTTCTGCATATCAGTTTTTAATCTGGGTATACTTTATTCATCTGTCTTTTTAGATAGGAAATGCCATTACTTGATGGGATTTGATAAAGTGATTTATGGCATCTGATCAATCAGAGCATATACCATCACAATAAACTTGAAAAAAAGTACAGTTGAGCAGTGAAGTAAGGATATACAAATGCTTCCTGTCATTGTCTTGCACTGGTTAGCTATGAACAAAAATTCAATACTTAGAAATCAGGAGGTGAAGAAAAGAACTTGCAGAGAGGTAGCTAGAATTTTTTATTACTTAAATTCACCTTTGATACTTTGAACTGTGCAGCATTAGCACTTCAATATCTTCCTCATTTTAAGTAGTTTCATGTTCTGTGCTATGGCAACTACAGGCAGACTATAGTCATGAGCAAATTGAGTCAAGAGAAAGCTTAAGAAGCAAGACTGGCCCTCATTCAAAACCTTTTGAAACAGATGAAAGAGTGTCTATTGACTTTGATGGGCTTTGGCTTGAACTCTTCCAGCTTCTACAGGCAGGCTTGGGTTCTGATTATAGCTCCAGATGATGTCCATGTATTTTATTCAATTGCTCCTTAAATATATGCACTGAACAGCACTGGGAAAAAGGTCTAGGGAAATAGGACATTTGCCTTCAAGGATGATGTTTTAACTGAAAGCAAGAACATCATCCTTTTCTTAATGCTAGTGAATTTTCTATGATTCCCTGCACAGTGACACAAATTTTGCATTTGGGATATCATCCATTGTACTATACCAGGGTGGGTGACTGTACAGGTGAATAAGTTGGAATGCTGATGGACAGAAATTACTGTCCACATCAGAATTACTTCTGTAACCATTCAGGCCTGGCTCAAAATTGCACTTAACAAATTGCAGAATAAAAACCATTTTAATGGCATTTTCATCAGATTCAAAGGTGCATGACAGTG
>JANRMJ010000066.1:97831535-97844658 GCA_025584955.1 Alethe diademata | reverse complement strand
TGAAATAAACATCTCTGTGAAACCCCTACAAAGGCCTGTCTTGCTCCTTTACTGGATATCACCCCAAGCAACATCTAAACGCAACAGTTACCTAGCTGATATTCTAGAGGGCTATGAGCTTCTTTTTCCTAGCACAAAGTATCCTTTCAAATGTAATCTGCATTATTTATCCCTGTCTTCTCTGTCTGTCTCCATGTATGCTACCTGAGATTAAGGTAAAACCAATGTCAATAATCACCTGAGAGTTTTCTGCAACTACAGAATGTATATGGGTTTTTTGTTTGTTTGTTTGTTTCTTTTTGTTTGTTTTTGTTTTTTTTTACAGAACCTGCTGCAATTAGCATAAAATAGGAATTTATAAATATGTGCTGATCATTTTTTCTCAGATGCTGGAAGATTTCCTTAACCATATTTAAAACTTCAAGTGTTACGGAAATAATTTCTCAGATCATTACATTATATACATTAGAACACCTCTCACATTGTATCAACTCAGAAAAGTTATAATCTCATAGAGCCATCAGATTAACATTTTCTAAGACATCAGTGCTGGTTTCTCACAGTGAAAAACTATTCCTCTGGCAGGCCACCAGAATTTAAATTTGGCAGGCTGTAGTGTAGTGTAAGGTTTACTTGTTCAATCAAGCATTCAATTAACTAACGTGTCAGTATGTTGGTCCTTTGTGAGACAAATAAATGGCAGCTAAAGTGCATTGAGCCATCTGAATGGATAGTTGTGTAATTAATATTTGCTTTTAATTTATTGTAAGATGTCCAGATGCTCTGGCAATCAGTTCCTGGGAAATCCTTAAAATAATTGACTGAGTTCTCTAAACTTACTAGGGAGCAGCAGGTTTTCCTGTCTCTCTATCCATGTGATTAGACTTGGGCAATTGATTCAGCAGACCTTTTAAAATTCTTAAAATCTTTTTTTAATTAATATATTGTTTATAGTTCCAACATAATTTCTGTATAATTTAAAGTTTGTTTAATAACAGGGTTTATCTATTATCTATAATCTATCTCAGACTGTCATTGTTTTGAGATCATACAGCATTCTCCAACTCAGTAGGACCAAGATTTATTGGTTTGGCAGAGAAGAAAGCATGCAATTTCAGGACGATTCTTTTCTCAGTTACTCTCATCTTTGTGAGCTACTCCAGCAGTTAATTGTGTAAACACTGAACAGGGAAAGAGAAATGCATTTGCAGTGTGTGATTTTATTGCATACACGTTGATATAGGATGAGTTGTTCTCTGAGCATGGTCCAGATGAGTAGCTCAGGCTCATCTACAACTTTTACATGAAAAACTGGAGGAGGGGAGATCAGAGCCTTTCAGTGTGTTTTTATAGCTATGCTAAACTAAGATTGCAGCTATGTTAAACATTCCCTGTAGCCATTGGAGATCCAGGCACCTTCAGAGAATGACTTAGCTCAGACATCCCATTCCCATTAACTACTGAAAAAGCCTAAGTCGATATTAGTAATTGAAATCAGGTGAATCAGATATTTATGTGGCAATACTATGTATTTCACCAAGGTCTGAGAGAACACAGAGTGCTTCTCAGCAACCAGATGAGAGCTAGATTGATTTGCTATATTGCATGTTTTATATTTACATCACCTGTGATGTAAATCACAGTGACACTGACACTGTGGGAATGGCAAGGACATTTATAAATGTCATTCCATTGACGATCATTTGTCAGTTTCGTATGATATTACATGCCCTGGTGGAAGGTCCATTATGTGTTCCACTGTGTCATTTCCAACACTATTTTTTATGTCTGGTAAGTCATAGAATTGATTTTTATCTCCACTCTGTGTTGCATTTGCATCATGCATTGCCCTCACTCAGACATTGGACAAAATGTCATTTGTAGAAGGCTCAATCCCACAGCTATCACCCCTAGCTTATTTTTCCTCTGACCAAAGTTGTATTGATTTTTCTACTGCTGTCTTCATGGCTAGCAGTTAATGATCACACTCAATGTACAGATAATAGAGATGCCAGTATCCTTGTAGAGGTTAGCTGGGATCATACAGAGCCATTCTTCTACAAAAGTACAAAAAAAAAGAGATCCCACAAGCATTAATCTACATAGACACATTTATTTGTATGATAATGGAAACCTCACCCAGAAGGGGTAGATCAGTCCATAAATCAGATTTAAAGAATACCTTTTCAACCTTTACATCTTGCATTCAAGACACAGAGGGTTCATTTTTAAGATAAACTGCTTAGCAGTTACCTTTTTTTACATGTAGTATACTATGATAACTTGCATGTTTAAAAATCCTAATGTATTGAATATTTAGGAAGACAGAATATTGAATTCTATGTTTTGTAAGATTTATTTTACATAAATGAAAGCTTTTAAAATATGTGAGTAATATTTTCCAAGTTCCACATAATCTGTGTTGAGTTTCTAACCGAAGTCTGCTTGGAGGCTTTATTTTTAGGAGGCAGAAATTCAACAATACTTGGAAAAAATAACCAGTTTGACAAGTCTTCAGAGAAATACTGAGAAGCTGAGGTACCACAAATGACTGGCTGTATTTGTAAAACACAGAACATTGTGAACAAAACCAATGAACAACTCTTTCATGTTTTTGAGCTATTCAGTCTGGAACTAGTTCATATAAGGATTGGAATAGTTAAAGAACATGAACTGAGTCTTCCTGCCAATATAACAATTCTTTGAAACTTGAAAAGGTCTGTATTCCTTTTCCTTAGCATTGTTTGTTTCAGTAAAGCACACCTGATTTTTTTTTTTTAAGTCTATGAAGGCTGCAAACCAAGCAATTCTCTAAATATCAACAGGAATCTTATTCCTATCTCAAGGAAAAAAGAAATAGGTGACAGTCCACAGATGAACATGAAACAAATTATTTCTCTGACATTTTTTGTTCCTACTTTATTTCCTTTCTATTTATCTTGGACATTATTCTTAGGAAAGTCATTAAAAGTTCAAAGGTATGTATGAGATTAAGGCTTTCAGGAGAATGAAACTGAAGATTGGTTTTCAGTACTGAGATCTCTTGCAGTATGCAAAAATGTGACATTTCCATTGCTCTTGGGGTACCTTATCAGCAGACAGTGAACTCTGGGTTTCTACAGATTAAGAAAAGTTACCAGCATGCTGCGAAATGGAAAAGCAAAAGATTATCCTCTTTATTCAGTGTACATATGCAAGCTTCTAGCATGGCAAAATTTAAAGGGTATAATTTCTATAATTGGTGCTTCTAACACAGAGAAGTTTTGTCTCCATGTTTCTATCTGTATACAAAGCACAGGCATAAAAGAACAGCCCAAGATTTCTGCTGAGTATGATTTTTCTTTTCAGAACCTTTTTCTTCTACCAGTCTTTTTTTCCCCCTATTTCTTGCGCTTGAGAGATAAAGTAGGAAACTCTTCTACAGCCCTTAGTTAGAGCTAATGGGATCCAGGCAGTATTACTGCCAGGATGAATCTGCATATTAACTAACCCTTGGTGTAGGGGTCTAGCACCTGACACTCTTTTATATTGCCATAATTAAAATAAATCAATGGGTCAATTAAAGTGAACTTTTAACTATTAATGACCTTTGATTACCCCTAACCAAAGAATCAATGGTATGAAGCCAGCTGGAAATACTAATCCAGAAACTCTACCAGGTAGGCTGACATATCAGGTAACGAGATCTGAGTCCAAAGCTCAAGTAGGCTCTGTCATATCAACAGTTTTATTAGATGGCCTATGTATCAGAGATCTGATACATAGGTCCTCTGATAAATAGGTCCTTGCATTAATCTAAGGTACTTCTGTCAGTGACATCATACCTTAACATGCAATCTAAATTCTTAAAAGAAGCTGTTGCTGATGCTCCGTCCAATGTTTCAAATACCAGCAATTTTATGGTGGCACATGATCTCTTAGACTGGATTGACTTTTAGTAGCAATATATTTACTTATTTATTTCAATAAAATATTTTCATTAAAGGGCTTCAGCTCAATAGATGAGTGAATTCTCTTACTTCCCACAGCCTCTGGAAAGGACAGAAATCTCTGGGCAAAGATTCAGTTCCAATAGTCAATGCAACAGTGATTTCTGGTCATGGGCTTGTACATGGTCCTCATATCACCCACAGGTGGTTTGATGAGGACAAAGAATTTTGGATAAGTAAAAGATCCATAGTCTTTTACCAGGTGCAACAAAATCTTTGTGGATGAGGACACAAAATAACAGGGATATTCTATGTATCGAAATGAAATTTCACTTTTCAAGGTCTCAGAACAACTCTCAGCAATCCAGCCCACAAAAACCACAAAAACCAAGATTTTCATCTTCTCTCCACTAAGAAAGGCTTCTAAAAGAAGTTAGTATAAGCCTGTGGTCTAAATAATTTTGTTGAAAAATCACTAATGAATTCAATGGAGAGTGTCCAATCAATAACAAGTGCTTTTGAAAGTCACACCATTTAGCCTTTGAAATAAACTTACCAATTCAAAGAAAGATGAGAAAAATCAAGAAATATCAATGCCAGCCACTTCTTTACTTTAGAACAACTACATAACAATAGTTGAGCATGTCTGAACAACACTACTGATTTCAGTGATATGATTCCAAAATATTACTCTCAGTAGAAGCACATTCAAATTATGAAAACAACCCTTGTGGCATTATCCATTTAAAGATGCCAAAGAGAAAGATAGATGGATTCTTCATTGGATCATTCTTTTATTTATAAATACACAAGTCAGTAGCAGCATAGTTTGTTCTAAAAGGGTACTTCATTATTGCAAAGTGTAGTGTTTCTTGATATTTTTCCTCCAGTAAGTAGCAATATGTCAAACCTCACATATTTAACTCACTTCTCTCGATGTCAGAAGACCATGGCATACCCTAAAGAACAAATATTTGAATAGTGCTAAAATCCTGTCAGCAAAGTCTTGGATACCCATCTGTCACACAGATAATCTACATACTGAAATGACTGACATTTGTTACCAATACTAACAAAATAGCCAAGACTTGTCGTGTGTGTGTATGCATAATACATGGTATGCAAATCTGTATGTACATACATCTATTAGTTATATGTCAATATGCATATAAATTTCTGCCTAAATATTTACAATCAATTAGTGTATTTTTCAAGCTTAGTTTTTATATTGCTTTCAGCTGACAGAAAGGGCATATGGAAACAATAGGAACATATGGAAGAAAAAGATCTGCTTTGAGACCAGATTGTGATATGTTTACTCATATTGAATAACATACAAGGAATATTCCTTTTGTGGCATAAAATACTCCGCTGTGAAGAAGTGTCATAATACAGAAGTTTGTATTTATTCACACTGTTAGGTACTTGCCATTTATTTACCTGCAGTAGTAATGGTGTCGCATCAGAATTAATCTGGAGTTGGATTGTTTAATTTATTTCCAAATTCTACCCTATGATAATTTTCTTGAATCAGGGTTACTCTTATTTACACAAACTGGGAACAAGCTCTTACCTCTGCTGTATAGAGATTAACAAGAAGGCTTATTGAGGTTTCCCATTTATAAACATTATGCTGTTTAGTTTATCAGCTTAAAAATGGGACTCTTTAAAATGGATTGCCAATGCCACACTGTATTCAAATAGTGTTTAAACTGTGAAAAATTGTTTGCTTCTTAAGGCTGGTGAGACACTGCATATTTTACTCACCCTATTTTGCCTAGGCAGTAGCATGGATCTCCAAAGTGTGAATGGTTTTATTTATTAGGGGTGCACAGTTACCCTCTTGCACCTTGGAGAAAGAATGGAAGTTCAAGCTTAGCTCTGAATATCTTCCTTGAACATCCTGAAGTTTAACTGCAAATTCTCCCACCCTTTCCTGCGGTAGCCACACTGGTTCCAAATTCCACCTGAGCTCCTGCCAGAACAGCTGGAGATATTGGCTCTGCAGCACTAAACTCCAATTTTTTATTTGGCCCCAACACATATACCCACACAGACACACAAGAAGGTCCAAGGGATGTCTGAAAAGCATTAACCCACTTTACCTAGGAAAATGCCAATTTGCATAGATGATTACAATATGTACAAGTAAGAAAATGTAATTAAGGCCCTTATGGTAGACATCACACACATTAGCCTTCCACTGAATTTCATAGGAGGTTGTTGCTGAGGTCTTGATCCTGGCTAAGTCCTACTCCTCGATTTTAGCCCAAAGTTAATGCCACATAAAGAGATCTTTTATTTTAAAAATCCTGATCCTGCAAACAGTTTTACATACATACGTCATCCGCAGAAATGCCCAAGGTTCTATAATTAAAATATGAAAAAAACCCAAAAAACATCATCTGAATGGACTCTGCTAATGGAAGTTCTATCATTGCTCCAGACATATCAACTTAAATACATTTGTGCTTGATGCAAAATACTTAAAATTAAGAAATGAAAGTGCTTATTACTAACTGCTCATTTATAAATCCTTTAACAAAAAAATTCTAGCTTATTTCTCAAAGGCAAATATTAGTAACTGTTAACTTCAATGGAATTTCAATGCAAAAAAATAGAACTTCACTGAGGATTTGGATTATTTAGACAGATAATAGTATTTTGCAAAAGAGAGAATGTAGAATGCCATAACCACTTCAGAAAAATACAGCACTGGCAGTTTATATCTGTATACATTCTATCTATATAATCTGGAACAAATCTGTTGATAAGCACAGTAACAAGATTTTTAGTTCATTCCCTTTTTTCAACCTTACATCTACACTACTCTCTTTTTGATTTACTAGCTGTTCAGTAAAGTATCTGTTCCCAGTCAGTATTCATTAATTTTCTTGACAATAAACTTGTAAAAAACCCTGACAGATCAAACTAATATTGAGTCAGAAGATCCATGAACATAGGGCAGCTTCACATATCAAATTTGAATTCATAGGACAGAAAAGTTTAATATTTCATAATAATAAGGTAAGCAAATAAATTCCACACTTGCCATGGAAACACTGAAACTCAAACTAACAGCAGCACTTGATCACACTCTATCATGTAATGTTATTCTTTAGACCTTAATTCTGCAGTGAAATTCCCCCAGCACTGTAGCCCAATCACACCTCCTTCAGTATTTCTGGATCACGTCTTTGGCACTGGGACTTCTATTTCTCCTGGGTTATAAAGCAGGAAGCAGAGTGTTTCCACACCATAAGCAGCAGCACATAGAATGTTTTAGTCACATCCAAGTATAATTATGGGCAGGATACTGTCCATACACTACTCTAGTAGAAATCTTTCATAGAAAATAACTAAATATTGAAATTAGCAGTAGCTTGCCCAGACCACTACTTCCTCTGTAGCTGCAGACAGAGGGTGGGGAGCTTGGCAGGCTGAAGCACCCGATCCCACAAGATGCTCTGTGTGAGACAGTGTTCCCTCAACTCCAGCAAACACAGCTGGAGTTACAGACGTTCAATACATCACATAAACAGGTCTATAAACTCTGGCAGTTTCGCACATTACTTACCTGAATATGAAAGACAAAGTGAAATGAGGCAAGATAATTAAGAATGTGCACATTCTAGCACAGACCAAGGGCCACTTCTCGTCACAGCCCAAAGGCCATGTCTTGTTGCACTCTGCTTTTAACCTGAAATCCACTATATGGATCAATAGCATATTGCCATAAAAAGCATGCTATGAGCGTTTTGGTGTAGGTTAGTTGTTGTTTGTTTCTTTGTGGTTTTTTTCTATTTTTTTTTTTTTCATTTTATACAACCATAACACTTGAAAGAAGAAAAAGAATCCTAAAAATGAAAACAAAGTCCTCTGGAGACATGAGGCAGAAGAAAAAAATCTTATGGTAGCAAAACCTATTTTGCTACCCATCCTTAGAGTCCTCTCCCAATATGCACAGCCAATAAGCAGTAAACATTCTGGTCATGACAGGAAAACATTTCACAAACACTCTATGTTTCTAGAGGACACAAATTGAATTTTTAATAAAATGTTAAGTCTCAAAGCAATCCAAAAGATTGCATTTCGAAAAGAGAATCATATCTAAGCAAAAGAAAGTCTGTAGAACTGTTACTCAAATAGCTAACAGAAAGCTTGAAATGTGACACAGAAAAAAGACTGCGAAGTATCTTGACATTGCTGTCATATTACAAGTCAGTACTTCAAGAGCAATGAATGAGATGTAAATATTTACCCTAGGTAGCTAGACCAAAGAATGCAAACAGATTCCACAGATATAATGCAATTTGTCAATATCTTCAGTGCTGGAAATGGAAATGTTAACTCTGCCAGGCCCACTGATCCTGAGTGATGAATACAATCAATTACATTTTTTTACTGTCAGTCATTTTTATAATTTCCTCTCTTTGCAGCTGACTGCTCCCTGCCATCTGATTCTTGTTCCAAGGCACTGAACAACTTTTATATCCACTTTTCATTCAGCCTTTTAAACAGATTTCCTACTGCCATCTCAAGTTAGCACTACTTGTTTCAGAACTTGTCAGTTTTCTTCCCATATCTTCTCAGTGTTGCCTGTGTCTCTCATCTCAGAAAGGTGGCCCTTCTGGTCTCTGAAGTGTCATTTTAAATCTCACTCTTCCTCAAGCTCCACAAATTTTAACCACCTCCTAACAATTTGACCCAAAGTTCACTGGTCAGCAAGAGCCATTAACTTCAATGGGCTATGAATAAGGACCAGATTGCTGCCAGTAGCTCTGGACTGAAATTTAGCTAAAGAAAAATAAAAAAAAAAAGCTGTATAGGTACCTTTGCTGCTAATTACTGACTGCTGTTTGAAAATAGTTGTGGCAATACTATAGTATTGCCTAGGTTAACACTAGTTGTTACTATTTCCAATATATTTTCTTCAGTCCTTATGCAAATAACTAAGACTTTACATTGTTGTACCTTTATTTGTACAAATTCAGTGATGTCAAAGGTCTCTGGCAGACCTTGAATAAATAAGCATACACTGGCTCCTATAATTTCTTTTATATACTACAAAATACCATTTTACATCTAGCTGGGTAAGACAAGGAAAACTGTCATGTTTATGAACCAGGTTAGTAAATCATTGCGAAAAAAAAATCCAAACTTAAAAAACAGGTTTCAGAGTGAAAGAGTATTCAGAAAGCATAGTGAAAAGTTTAAATCTAGTATGTTTTAAATTCTCACTAGTGGGGACATAAAATTCTGTTCTTCCAAGGAACCTTTTTCTAATCCCATTATTAATCTAACAGCAATTTGAAGAAAAAGCATTCCAGAAATCAAAAATAACGCTATGACTCTACTTTATTCTTCTTGCCTTCATTCATAAACATTCTGGTACTTATTCCCTCTTCCTTTAATTCTCCCTGCCTCTTGCAACTTCAGGTCTCTAATGCATATTTTTATAAGGAAAAAAATCAAATAAATTGCTTTTGCCCACCTTTCCTTCTCCTATCAGTGTTTTGTGCCTTGTTGTCAAGCCAATGCCTTTCTGCAATCCCACAGTGCTCCCACCAAGCGGTACAGGGAAATCAGCTCTAACAGACGATTCAGGCAACAATAAGCTACATAAACACCAGGTAGAAGATTCTGTTCATGTTATGGGAAAAATTATCATCAGACAGCCACTATTGCCTATATAAAGCTAAAATATTACACATTTATTAAAAAGAAAGCTGTGGTTTGAGTCTATTTCAACAGTAATTTGACAGTAACTACAATTCACATTTTTACCCTATGTTGTACTAAACAAGGTACTACAGGGAAAGTGATAAAAGTAATACTGCCTATTACAACATAATTTTGCCACATGTATTAGCAAGGACAAAGCCAATCAGATGACCTTCACTGAAGAGGCGAGTTTTAGGGGTACAGGTTTTTGTTTTTTTCTGAAAGATTTATGCTAACACTTCTATTATAATGAAGTACACTCCACCCTAGCAGCTTCAGCTATAGCAGGCAAATGCTTTGTAGAAATGAAATTACTGTTGCAACAAGGTTGCTTATGACACTGTTTAATAAAAAAAAAAAGTTGGGACCAGTACATTGATAGGGGGTGGAGTGTATCATATATACACAAATGAGGGCTACTATTTCTGTCATCTAACATTGATGTGGGAAGAGAGAACAAAACCAAATGTACTGAAACATGCGAAGATAAAATTACAAGTTGTATGCAGCTCAGAATAATAAAAAGAAATGCCCCAGTATACTTGTTTAGATTTTTTTAAAATATATTTAATTCTCTGATCTTTCACTTCAAAAGTTAGAATTAAGCAATGAGTGAACAGGACCTGAAATACAGACAAGGCATTGCTCACATCACATTAAAAGGCATCTTTTAAATGCTGCTGTGGATTTCTAAAGTTACACTGAACAGAATTTTTAGTCGCTGAGAATTTGAAATGCAAGATGAACTTGGCCATATTACATCTATTTCTTTAAGTGGAGTTGTAAATATGCAATAAATTGCTGTTCCAAAGAGGCAACATGCAGAATTCAAAATTGTTTCTTGCAGGATTCTGTTGACCTGTGTATGAAGAGATATCAAAGCAGTGGTACAAAATCCACAGCTCAAGCATGAAATCCTAGTGGCTGGATCTCTGAGTATACTGTTCTCCAAAATACACCACTTCCTTTTAACCAATGAATTTAGTTTTAGGAAAACAGCTGCCCACCAACTCAAAAAAAAAAAAAAAAAGCAAACAAAAAAAAACCCAACAAAACAAAGAAAAAGAAAACAGGGAGGGTAGGAAGAGGCAGAAAGAGCTTATAAGAGCTTATGCATTATGATGACATTTAGCAGAGAGCTGAGCTGCAAACAGAAAGCAAAGGCAAATATTTCAAATGTGATAGATTTCAACCAGAAATGTGAAAGTATTTTTTCCTAATAAATAGCTTGCCAGAGGTGGCTGGGACAAAATTTGGGTTGCAGCTACAGGCTGAACTAGCAGTGTGAAGAAACACACAAGCATTTATCCTCCACCCCAAGACCCCCTTTCTCTCCCAGTTAGCAAAGTATGACTGATGCTTTTGGTTTGCAAGGCAAGTATTAGCTAGAACATCATTTAGCTACATTCACATCCACGGTCCCAGATGCTTAAAACTTATCATGGATTAAAGCCATGAAATAAAAATTTTAAAAGAAATTTCAATTTGAAATTTTATTGGCATGTTGCTAGAATGGTCAACATCAATTGACAGGAGAGACTTTGTCCACATACTCTGAGAACAGCCTTCCTGCACCTCCCCCCTCTTTTCTTCCTCTCTCTCACTCTTTCAGCATTAATGCTATTAAAAGCCAAACAAAATACTGGCTATGGGTGTAAAGAATGCTGGTTTTTTTTGGAATGTTGCCATGGATCCTGCTTCCAGTCGCGTCCCACGGAAGGAGGGTGCAGCCTCCCGACTCTATGGCAGGCTGGTCTCCCCGGGCAGGGCAGAAGGAAGATAGCCACGTACTCCTGCTCCTCCCTACTCTTTCCCATCCACTATAGCCATGTCTTTGATCACCCTCAGTTTGCCACTGGCATCGATCCTGCGCTTCTCGCGTATTAGATCCTCCAGGCTGTGGAACCTCACCGTATGCACCTTGTTCTCTGCCAAGTGGATCTTGAGATAGTACTGCTGCTGGTGCTGGGTGCCAGCAGCCGCCTGCAGCTCCCCCCCGGCTTTGAACTCCCGTTTCCCGAAGCGGCACCAGGCGGCGAAGCTCTCGGAGTTAGTCCAGCAGATCTCGTCGCTTTTTAAGCCCAGGTGCCCGCAGGCGTTCTGCACCACCAGCTCCGCCACCAGCGGGCGGAAGCGGTACCAGCTATTCACCACCCGGCCCACGTTGCCCGCGGCCGCCTCGTACAAGCTGTCCTGGCGGATCTGCCCCTGGTGCAGGTGGATGATCTGCCCGCCGCCCACGTACACGGCCCAGTGCGGCGGCGGGTGCTCCGACGGCCCCAGGTAGAGCAGCTCCAGCAGGTCCCCCGGCTTGCAGAGGGCGGGCAGCGCTGACACCGAGTAGACGCTGAGGTCCCCAGCCTGGGGGCCGCTGCTGACCTTGGAGAAGATGCATTCCTGGCCGCGGAAAGCGGAGAACTGGGTCTCGTTCAGCACCAGCTGGTGGTGGAGGTGGTGGGTGGGCGTCTCCTGCCCAGGGCTGCCGGAGCCCTTCACGCCGTACTTGTCTGGCTGGCCTCGCTCGTCCAGGTCCTCCTCCTCATCCGAAAAGAAGTAAGCCACCCCGACGCGCAGCTCGTCCTTCTCGATCCCCGAAGGGTCTCCGGTCGGCAGCTCGCTGTAATTTAGATGGGTGATGCGATCCAGTTGATTTCCCATCAATGACAGGGCGAGGCGAGGGCAGGAATCGCCGGATCTAAAGGAGGGTGGGGTGGGCAGAGACAGAGAAGAACAAGAGATGGGAAGGAGAGTGCACGCAGAGGGAAGGAAAGAAAGAACGAAAGAAAAAAAAAAATATCAACGCACATACAAAAGATTCCCGCGATCCCGCCCTAAGACCCCATCCCTCTCCGACTCCTTCCCTCCCCTTCGTGCAAGGGAGAAACTCCCAGTGCGGACCTTTCCCCCTACCCCTGGGGTGCGGGCAGGGCACAGCCCCGGCTCCGGAGTGCCGGCTCCCAGCGCCACGAGAGGAGCCTCCCCCCGGCTCCGCGCGGGGACACGGAGCTGCCCCGGGAGCCTCCGCTCGGCGAGGGGAGAGGACTCCGGGGGCTCCGGGAGGCTCCGGCCGGAGGGTCCCGAGCCCTCCCTCCGCCGGGCAGCGCAGAGTGCGGGGAGACGGCTGGAGGAGCGCACGGCCCGGAGCTGCCAGCCCTTGCCCGCCCGGTGTGCCCGCAGCCCGGCCGGGACCCCGCAAGGCACAGGCAAAGAGCAGGCGATCGGCATCCCCCGCCCGAGGAGTCCCTCCCGTCCCCTTCCGTACCCGTGGTCGCCCAGCGCCAGAAACCCCCCAAACTCCTTTAAAGTCGTCCTGTCCCCATGGGCGCCGCAGAGGAAGCGCCACCCGTGCCCGCCGCCGCCACCCGGCCGCTCCGCCCGCGCCGCTCTGGGCTGCTCGGCCCCGCTGGCGAGCCTAAGTACCGGCGGCGCCGCTCCCGAGCCCGCCCCGGCCGCGCTCATTGGCCGCGCCC
>JANRMJ010000066.1:97813328-97831447 GCA_025584955.1 Alethe diademata | reverse complement strand
CGGGCTGCTCCGGCCGGGCCCCGACCCTCGGGCTGCCCCCGCCGGGCCCCGACCCTCGGGCTGGCCCCGACCCTCGGGCTGCTCCGGCCCCGGGGCTGCGGCAGACGGGGCGTCCCAGGGGAATGGGGTTGGAGATCGTGCCCACCGCGTGAAGCCGCTGCCAAGCTACTCTTGCACCGGGATAGAATTAAAAAAGGAATAAATAAAAACAGAATAATAATTAAAAAGTAGTTTCTGTCAAACTGACCCGCCCAGAATGTACGCGCGTGGCCAAGAGTTGCTCTGTGCCTCGAGGCTGAAGTGGGTGCCCCTGACCTCACTTCAGCAACCTCAAGTTGCACCTATGCAGTCTGAACTGATGCTCTGGGCTTCCTTTTGCCGAGGAGAGAGGCGTTTCCAGAGGGCTGCTCCTCCCGCCTGTTGCACCTCCTATTTTAGGACTGCATGAAGTGCCTTGAGGATGTGCCTGTCTCTCGCCGTCGCCTAGATGTGAAGTAGGAATGCCTGATGGTTGGCAGTAGGTAACATGACTGTCCTTCCACATCTGGACAAAGTAGCAGTTGTCCTCAGATGTGACTAGAAGACGTGCTATGGTTTGTCTTAAGTAAAAAAATGAGACTGGCAGGCAGTAGCAGTCCGTTTCTTCCGAAATTGAATTAAATCTAAAAATCTGTCATCTGTAGTAGCTACTAACAATGCACACTTTTTTGCACATTATGGAAATGGAACTCAGAAATGATTTGTTCATTTGACCACTCCTCCCCCATGAGGCTGTCAATGATGGGATTGTAACCTGGTTCTTCTGTGTTCTTAGTCTTGCTATATAACCGTGTGAACTTCTGAGAAGTGAGAATTTAAATATTTAAGACTTCATGAAAAAATCTAATGACATTCCTTGGTTTAGATGTGAGTCATATTAAAGTACCATTTTTAGCTGGAAGTAAATCTACTCATTTCTTTGCAGTGAAAATAGTTTTGTCATCTAGCCGTAAGTATTTTTGCTTTCAGTGTTTATGGATAATATCTCTCTTTGCTGCTGTCCTTTTCCCAGTCTTCAGGTTTAGTTAACTGAGAACAATAATGCCATCACTTTATGCTCATTACAGAGAGACACACATCCTTAAATAAAAATAGTGAATTTCAGTTTTTCAGGGTTCAAGCTGTTTACCTATGTTCATATGGATCAAATGCTGAGTTTCTTAGATAAATGTATTTACTTTGAATGATCCTCTTCTTTTTCCATTCAAATATTGATATGCCTGTTTTTCTAAAATGGCATCTTCTTGTTCTCATTATTTTTTTAACATATGCAAAGGCATCACATCATAAATAGAGGAGAAAAAAATGGTGTTTTTAGTGAAATTCAAAGACTGACATCAGTTATTTTTTCACTGTGGCAGTTTTACTAATCTATTGATGGTTACAGATTTCCCATGTCTCATAAACTCAGGGGTTACGGCCTGAGACTCACAGGAATTAAACTGATTTGCAGCAGTTAAGGATGCAACATTCATGGTCTGGAGAATCAGAAAGATAATTTGAAAAAAAAATAAAATAAAGATTGTTTTCTAACACATGCATTGTAAAGTTTCAGAGACTAAACATAACAGATGGGTGTTATTTATCTCTAGAATTGTGTAAATACTTTTCTAATGATTGTCAGAAATTATATGTTCTTTTACATCATGACCTTCACCAACTGCAACATTTTCAATTAAATTATAAGGACACTGTAGTAGGTTTAGAGCTAAGGCTGTAAAACAGTGTTTAAATATTTTGATTTTTTTAAATGACTGTTAATGTGCTTCATTGTTAAAGCTAGTCGAAGTTGAAAGCCATTTTCTGTAGACATTCATCAACAGTTTCTGTTTTCTAAACACTTTACATTTTTCCCGTTTAAAGTCTGCATCTTTTTAGGTTGCACTCGCACAGTTCACACTTCCCACGTTTGCCAATCATCAAGGCTATGTAGAGTAATTTTTAGATAGTTCTAAACAAACAAAGCATTATTTCATCCTTTCCATGCAAAGCAGTGGAGAACAGACTGCTTCAGCAAGCTGCAGATGCAGAAGGATGGAGTCTGGGTATAGAAAAGACTCTGCCCTTGAACTAGGAGGAGTATCTCCTGCCAAATTTTAACCATTTTTTGGGCAATCCCCTGTGGTTTTACAAGTCTACTCAATGAGAGTATTCTGTCTCTTGTTGAAGCACTTACAATCCCTTACAATTCACCTCTCTTCATGACCTTTGTTCAACACACGCTCAACATCCATTTCCTTGTTCTGTTTCAGTTCTGTTCTCTGTACACTGTCTCATCAGTGCTTTGTGCTCTACCACTATCCCTCAGGAAGAAATTTTCCCTCAGTTTCTCTTCAGTCACAGTTTTATGACAGTGTCAAGAAGTTGCCTTAAAAAATGAAAATACATACAAAGACTCACATCAGCCAACCATCAACCCCAAACTTTTATGTAACTGTGATTAAAGGACAATGCTGGAGATGCTTGTTTTGTCTGAGCTAATTTGATTAATGAGTTTATTATCTGTTTTAGATGTTTAACTTCCTTTGCAAGGCAGTGAGTGCAGGCGTGTCTGCTCTAAGATGATGGCAGTGCCAGTGCAGCATCACTCTGTTCACACTTCCATTGACCAGCTTCAGCCTTATTAACCAGGGTCATAATTTCTCCTTGCACCAGGACATGGGAATTTACAATATTCCTAATGTGTTATTACTGATCCTAACGGTTTTTTTCTGCATTCTGTACATAGGAAAGAAACATCATAGGAAAGATAACATCATCATCTCTGGCTCTGTCGTGGTCTACTCTGAGAGAGGAATTTCTGTTTTTCCACTGCTATTTTTTCTTTTTGTGCCTTTTTCCATACTTGGCATTTTGTAACTGTTGCATTTATATTCAATTCAGTGAAAACCCTTAAAATATGTGGCAAAACTCAGTAGCTTATTTTTTAAACCTTAATTTTTAAATGTTTTTTTCATCCTGTCTTGAGCTGAGCTTTGGAGCCTTGGATGCCTGTTGCTAAAAGTGGAGCTGAAACCACCGTTGATTTTAATGAGTGGAGAACATTTGTGCAGAAAAATTTAGGAACACATGTTTCAAAAAACAACCAGAGATAAAAAAATGATGATAAGGGTGGAAACTTTTGTATCTGTTATGAACTTCAGATTGTAGAAATCTGTCCATTACAATCCTGTTAACATCAAATCTCAGAGGCCCAGAAGCTTTTATCTATTTCAGGCACACTACACTTGGTAGAAACTAAATACATTTTCTACATCTAACTAGTCTAGGAGAGTCCTGAGGTTTTGGATAGGCTGAGGGGGCTGGGCTGATTCAGCCTTGAGATTACTGAGAGAGATCTTATCAGTGTCTATCAGTATCTGAAGGGAGGATAGCAAGAGGATGAACCAGGCTCTGCTTGGTGGTGCCAGGCAGTAGGACAAGAGGCAGGGGCAGAAACTGATGCACCTGAACATGAGGAACAACTTTTTTACTTTGCAGATGGGCACACACTGGAATAGATTGCCAGGGAGGTTGGACCAGATGACCTGTTGTGGTCCTTTCCAGATTTTGGCCCTTCAGCCTTGGACAGCTTTTGCCATTTTTATGCAGTGGTGGTGAAATATTGTCAATGTGAAAACTCAGGAAGATAATTGTGGTCACAGTTTTTCTTTTGCCTCTTTTCTGCTCTTCTGGTGGCTTCTGGTGTCTTCATGATTCTGGCATTCACAGGGTTACTTGTAAGTAAAATTGTCCAGGACCTGTTGTTTGCCCTGAGGTCCAATATAACCACATAACTGTCTGTTTGAATGTTCTAAGCTCCAAAACCAAATGACTGCGTCCAAACTACCTCTTAGGAATTATTCCTAATCCATTTTAATCCCTAAAATGTATGGAAGAATAGTATCTGACTTGTGCCAAAGCTTTTCAAAAGGCCATGCTACCGATTAATTTTATGAATAATCCTTCACTGATCCTTGGGCTGGGTCTATGTAGCCAGCTGCTTACACTCTACCCAGCTCCTTTTATCAAATAATACTTGTAAAGACTCCAGATTTAATTTCTGATCAAGTGATAGAACCAAAAATATACTGTAGTAGGAAAGATTTTGAGGAGGAATGGGAAGAAATACTTTCATTTAAAAGTGTTTATCTTTGGAAGGCTGTTATGTAGACAGAATCCCAAAGGGTAGTCACTTTTAAGTTCTCAGGGAGCAGCAGGTCAGGGTGCTGGGCAGGGGCAGGGTTCGGGGAGCTGGAGTTGCACCCAAGTGGAACCTCCCAGTAGCCTGGAAAGGGGAGAAGAGCAGGAGTGCTGGACTGGGGCCAGTGAGGCCAGGCCAAGGAAGGACATGGCAGTCATGCAATGCCATCCCAGCTCAGCAGCCTGGTCCAAGCATGGGCCAGAGTTCTGATGCAGCTCCCAAGTCAGGGCCTGAAGCCCCATCCTAGCTCCAAAAAACTCTTTCTCATTAACTTTACTTTTTTCCTGGACATCTTATCCAAGGTTCATCTTATCAGACCTGATCTTGAACAGAAATAGCAAACCCCGAGGAAGCGATGGAAGAGTTTGTAGATCTTGCACTCAGATCCCCGACAGTGCCGTCATATTCATTCATTGGAGTATGAAAGAAAAATAGCTGAGGGACTAGATTTTCATTTAGATGTCGATGTCTGTACACTAAATGGAAACTGAACTGAATGCATAGGCTTTTTTTTTCTGGGGGGCAGGAGAGGATTTTATAGCTTAAATTACTACTATAAACAAAGAAGCTTTCCCCATGATTCCAACAATATTCTTTATGAACTTTAGAAGAATTGGATGTTGATGACCATGAAGTTAGATGA
The DNA here is from genome assembly GCA_025584955.1 of Alethe diademata. NCBI lineage: Eukaryota > Metazoa > Chordata > Aves > Passeriformes > Muscicapidae > Alethe > Alethe diademata. Next base: position 97,826,582 of record JANRMJ010000066.1, on the reverse strand, counting down.
ATTAATAGTGAATTTTATTTCTTGATCCTTTTTTTTTCCTGGATGATGTCTTTCTCAAAGTTATTTTGAGTGTTTCACAATGTCACCATTTTCATATAGAGACAGAAGAAACTAAACAACCAAACCAACAACATCAAAACCCTCTAAGCAGACCTGACCACAGTCAAATGAGAATTCACTTATTCCTAGTAGAATATGACACTTATTCAAGATTTTTTTTTTTGTTTGGGGAACATAGTCCAGAAGTTCATATTATTTAAATAAATTTTATTTTTTGTCTGTGCTACAAAATAATATAAACTATAGTCTAGCCTTATGAACCTAACCAAGTGATTGTAGGCATAGGAGCAGTGGCTGTGTGTTTCAAAGATCTTGGTAAAGTAAGCTTGATCTTAAATTTGCTGGTTTAATCATATAGAAAGCATACCTAGCTCCAGGTAGATTCAGTATATCACAATTTTAATTCTCTTATTTTATTTTTATTTAGCCCTTTTGGGCTTGGAGTTTTTTGGTTGGTTGGGGTTTTTTTGTTTGTTTGTTTGTTTGTTTTTTCCTTTCAGTAAAGATACAGTTTAATATTGTGTTTAAAAATGAGTAAGAGGATTCCAATTGATAGCAAACTTTCACCTCAACTACTTGCTCCCTCAACTTCTTTCATAGCTTATTCTGTGATCATGTAGTTATAGTATGAGCTTGAATCCACAGCACTGCTGTAACAAGATGTTGAATATCTGCCAGACGAAAAACATCTTTTTTAAAGGTGTTGGCACTCTGGAGCTGGTGCTCTGAAACGGAAACAGTCATGAATATTGGTCCCTTCTGAATATAGGATTTTGACATGGCTTTAATAAAGGTGGTTACATTGTTCCTTTTGTAAAAGGAGGATAATAATGGCAGTCTACTAGGAAAATTTCTGCAGTCTCCTCTAGCTCTTGCTACAAATAAATCTAAAATAAAAATGACACTGTAATGTTTGTACAGGATAAAAAATAACTCCAGAAAGTAGTGCAACTTCAAAAAATGAGCTGCCAGAAAAAAAAATAAATTCAAAAGTGTTTGTAATTGTCTTCTAATGCAATTTTGTTAGGTGGACTACTATCACATGGCAGATCAACTTTTTGATGTCTTTCTTCAAGTAACATTTTGCAGTTGCAGACAGGGCTTTCCTAAATCAGTTTTAAAGATTGGAAAACTTTTCAGAAATATCAGACCACAAGGAATAAAGTAGTGGTTCTTCACAAAAATTAAATTTTCAGTGTATGATTCTCTACTGATGAGGTGTTAACTTAGTCCCTTAATGACTTAATAAGAAATAGATAATAAATATATTTCCAAGCGCACACTGGTTACTTAATTATGATGATCTTATTATTAGCTCTTTCCTAAACTACTGAAAGAGAAAAGGCAGAATGTTTTCTAAAGTATGACATGACGTTTTCTTGTATTTCCACTTTTAAACTAGAGAGATTTTGCACTATACTTTCCTTCTTTTGCTTTTTTTTTTTTTTAATTGGAAAGCTGTATGCAACCCAATATCTGCCTGCTTCTGTTATAACAGGGTTATTTGCTTGACTTTTTCCATTTTTATATGTGCTTTGGGATCCTTTATTAAGTCATTGTTCTGTAACTGCATTTTATTATAATTTCACTCATTTTTAATAATACGTACAATATTTCTGCTGCCCCGAAGGACTCCCATGAAAATTAAATGTTGAAATAAAATGAGCGTCCAATGCTTCTTTCTATTAGGCTAGTTAATATTTTATCAAATGTATTTTATCTGTGAGTCTTTCAATACCTGAACTCGAAAATGACTTTCTAAATATTATAAGCACTAACAAATGCCCCATGACTGAATAGCAAAGCAGAAATTCAATCTGTGTGACACTTGCTATTCATAAACAGTTCGAGCTTCACTCTGATGGTTTATGCTGTTAGCTGAACCCTTTTGACTGAGTTACAGAGCTAGATTCAAAAAGGGAATCATACCTTGCTGTATATGAAAATCTTTTGGAGGGAGCTTCTATTTTTCTTTTTCAAATACAGAGCCCAGTCCTGGAGACCTAAATCATTCAAAATGCATATCAATTTTAGAGCCAGACCAGCATCATCCTGCCGACAATAAAAAAAGACTGTCAGAGATACATGCACACAGTTTTCTTTGAATCCAGTGAGATTTCTGTCTGCATTCAAAGAAAGAATACAGCTATAGATGCTTAGAGAGGACAAATGCACACACTTAGAATTAATTCAATTTGCTAAGGTATATAGGTGTTGAATAAAGTCATTGAGACTGCACTGTGATGCCATTGAAAATAAGTTTCTGCTCAACAAAAGTTGAGTTGCCCAAATTTGTAAATTCAATACTCTTTCCAGTAATAATTTCCAAGCAACATTTTCCTAGCCTCTAAACAATCTTGGGTCCATTGGGTTGTGTCTATTAATGTTTATAATTCCTTCACGAAAAATCTGTCTCAGCTAATTGGCTCACAGGTTAACCCTGTTATCTTCATACTCTTTTTTTGGCTGATTGTGTCCATACAATACTATTGTTTACAGAGGGATTTTTAGAGTTGTAGCATCCTAAACTGTAACCAACTACTTTATGTATAATGCATAAATGAGTGTAGACTACAGCTCATTTTACTTAGCTGTGTTGTTCCTTCAATAATAATGGAAGAAAAAAGCCATGCAACATTTATGTTTATCCCTAAGTTTAGAAGATGCAGCATGATTTGAATATATTCTGGATAAGTTGCATAAGGTATGACAGTAGTACCTTAACTTCTTCCTTCCCCTTTTTAAAAAAGCAGAAATCATTTTGATTTTAGTAGAGAGAAAATCTGACTGAAAGAAAAGAAAAAAAATATCTGACTTGAGACAAGACTGGTTTTGTTGCTATTTGTTTTACTCTTAGCTGTGATAAAAAGTCTTTTAGTGACCCCAGTCATATCACTGGGTCTGAGGCTGGTGCCATAAATTATTATTTAAAGAACTGGATGCACTTTTCTGTTTAAAACATGGGTATATGACTCATCTTAGGAGTCAGAATTCTGGGTTTAGTTCCTTCTGTAGGAACAGTGGTTTAAAACTCAGTCCACATGCAGTGTAAGTGTGTACCTATTAGTTAAGATGCACTACAGGCTATCTGGCTATTCTCCAGTTATCACTTCGCTGAGAAAATCCTTCGAAGAAACATGAGCAAAACTTTTAACTGAGAGATTAGAGTGCTCACATGAAGGCAAAGGCAAAGGAGCCTATTTCTGTTCCCATAGTTCAAAGACTATTTAATGGAAATAGCCTTAAGATGAGGATGTTAATCCAAAAATAGGTACTTCGTTCTTTCCTACAAAGCAGAAAAAAGAATTATCCTACTTTGTCGTGGTTTTGGATTTTACTGCTGATTTTGGAATGGGTGGTCAAGTGCATCACAATTTGTGGCAGGCATGTTTTAAAACCTCATGATTTTGTGTTGTGCTCAGGCCTGCAGTGGATGGTTGGTGTTGCAGAACACAGCACGGAGGAGGATCCCCAGGGATTCAGCAGGAGTTCACAGCAAGCCCCTGTTGATAGGTGCTCTGCTGCTTACATCCAGGAAACTTCAGGCATACCTCTAATGAGAGGCACTCACCTCTTGTAAACTCAAATCTGCAGTCTCTCCTGGGTTTAAGTGCCTCCAAGTTTAGGTGGCAGCTGTTGCTTTGCTTTTCAGATTACAGTTTCTGCCTAAACATCTCCATTTTCTCCAAATCCTTCTTTAGATGTTTAAATCAATTATTGGCTCTATCCCTTAATCTCTGCTCTGCTTACCTTCTCCTATGTAAATGAGAATATTCATGCTTCTTTCACCTCACAGAAGGTATTCTGTGTTGCCTGATAGCAATTATACAGAAGAAGGGCTGTCTCCAGGGGAGACATCTCTCCAGGGGAGGTATAAGTGAAATACAACAAACATGGTTTATGGGGGTACTGTTAAACAGAAACAAACTTCAGTAATATAACTGCATACTCATTTCATTTCACTTTCCTGATCCTTAGACCATCATTGATGTTTTATATACAGTGCTATAATAATTATATTATTTTGGATGTCATCAAGTTTGGGGGATAATAATCCACAACAGACATGAAATTCTGCGTGTGAAAGCATGGCCCATGCAGTTTCTGTGTGGTGTTTGCAGAGCATGAGAGGATTGCTAATGATAAAAGGCGTTTGAAGACTTTGATCCCTGGGATAAGCTTGTAGAGATTGTTGTTCTGTGGCAATTTCATCGGGAGATTATCACCTGAGGCTGAGATGTTAACGCATGTCCAGATAAGGTGAAATTCACAATTATACAGACCTGATATGGCCAGTCAGTCTTTTAGCTCAGTTTAAAAATAAAAGAAGACAAGACAGTTTATAAGTTCTGAAGTTTTTGAAACTTTACCAGACATGAAACACACCCCCCACCAAAAAGGAACTTATGAACATGTAATTTTCTATTAAGTCAATGTTTTTGACCCAAAAAATGGGATTTTAAAAATATGCACTTTTTTAATTGGAAAAAGGAGATAATTATATATGAGATATAAGTATGTGGAAAGTGAAATTTTCTTTTGAAATATGAGGATTTTTTTCTCATTAATTATAATGATGAAATGGTAATGTCAAAACAAAATATTTAGAATCTGCAAAAATGCTGAATATTTTTGAACTGAAAAGTTTTGCTGAATTTAACTTGAACTCGAAAAATATTTTGTATGACTGAGTAATATATTTCTTGGTACACAGATTATTTGCCAAAAGAAAATCTTAAAAAGTGGCTGTTTTAAATAAAACGTCCTGACAGCAGCATGTGAGCTAGGTTTATTACTGGAGTCATGCATAGTATTGGACATATGAATACTTTTCCAGGCCAGAATAAGACAATTCCTTGCCACTCCAGAGATACCTGTACAAGGAAACTGGGCTTTGATAACCTACCCACATCAAATATGATTAAGCCTTATTATGTATCTAGTTGAGCATAGAGATAAATGAAGCTAATAAAGGGAAAAGAGTCTGAAAAGATCCAACTGTAATAAGCTAAACTGAAAATGGTGTAAATCACATATGTTCATCTCAGCTTTAACTAGTTCAGCTGGAGCATGATTCTTAGTGCATAATTTATTTGAAACATTTTTTCTTCCTTGTCTTCTTTTTCCCCTTCTGTTCAGAAATAGCTTATGAGAAAATAACTATTTTATCAAATGTATTAATTGAGCAAAATTGTTTTGTTGAATAATTTTCATTAACAGAAATTGCGTCTTGTTTTCCTACTGACTTTCTGGATTATTACTTGTGCTCATGAACAAAGACTTGAAAAAGTACTTATAGTATGGAAATGCTTCTGGCACATAATTCAAACTCCTAAGTCCACTTTGTAAATGAAATAGTGGGAATTTTCATATTATCAGGATAAAATCTCATCAGTACAAGATAGCTGGAAGAAACCAAATCTCCAAAGGAAAGATAAAACACTCTATTTTTTAAACAAAAATCTTTAACCCTTCGGAAGAAAAGATAGAGAGAGCAATGCAATCTAATGCTCAACGTATTTTATGGAACAGGCAAATATATTCATTTGTTTCCATTTAGTCAAAGAAAAAATAAAAAGAAGCACTTCAGTATATTCATTATCTAATCTGTACCATCTGTGAGCAATATCTCTGTGAGTATTGGTCCATCTCAAACAGTCTTTCAAAGGTCTTTAGAGTTCTACAGTCCATAATCTCTCAGCAAATCTATTTCAGCACTTCACTATTCTTACCATTTTATTACTGCTTTCTAATCCTAATTTTGAACATTGTTGCAGTCTAAACACATAATTTATTGTTCTGTCTCTTAGGTAATGGAAAAGAATTTATTCCTTCTCTCCTACCTGCAACCTTTTATATATTTGAAAAATTTCTGCTTTTCAATCTTTGTTTTTTCCTAGGTTAAAGAATCATACTTCATTCATGTTTTTCTTTCTCTCCAGTTGTGTTTTCTAGAATCCCAGTTGTTCATACTATTCCACTGAGCTCTCTTCATTTTTAAATCTTTCACAAACTGCGGTGTTCAAAATTGGAAAAAGAAACCCAGCTGAGGCTTGAACAGAGCAGAGTAGAACAGAATATTTGTTTATAGGCTGTCTGACTATTTCTAACTTTTATTATGGTTTATGCCTTTTTGCATCAGAGTGGCACTGTTAATTCACATTTAGATTGTCGCCCAACTTTTCCATGAAACTGTTGCATTATCAGGTAATTTCCCTGTTTCTGGCCTTAAAACTTCAAAATCTGTGAATCTTGTGAGTTGCTACAACTTATTCCCCTGCTGATTATATTCAGAAATTCTTTCATCTTTGCAGAATTTTGTATCAGTAAGTCTCTTCTTGACAGAACAGTCCTTCTATAAAAACTGAAAGACCCTGAAGAGAAGTTAAACACTGCAGAGGGAGATGGAGTAAGATTTAAGTGATAGATGGTCCACTACAGAAGAAAAATTTACTTGTCATAGCTGATGTCAAATAGTTAGAAGTCATTGAATCTTTCTCCAGCTAAAAATCCATTTGTGCAAATGAAGTGAAAAATAAGTTTTGAACATAATAAAAGTGGACTATGGAAATTATTAGTAATGTTTTTTCAGCTGTGTTTTTATTCCTAGATAATTCAGGTTTCCTGAATTACCCTATTTGGGGTACCAAGATTTAGCAGAGGAGTTTTTTTTTCTATTTTAGACTCATAGAAGTAGTAGCTGGAAGGGGTATGTGATGGTCCATGTAATACACCTCCTGTTCAAAGTTAGGCTAATGTCAGTCCTGCATTGGCATCAAGTGTGGCTTTTTCTAACCTTGTCTTAGAAAGGATGATGATTTCACTGCTCTATAGGCTGCTTTAGTACTGTGCTATGTGTATAGAGAAAAAGTTTTAATAATGTCCAATTTGAATTTCTCAAGCTGCCACTTGCTTTAGCTGCTTCTTTTTTAATTGTCTATCGTTCCAAAATGTTTGGTCAGGTCATGTTTTAATGGCATTTCTTCAGGAAGCAGGCTGCTTTTGGACTGTGCCTCCTCTTTTCCAGACTAACACTTAAATGTTTCTCCATTTATTGTAGGCCATATATTCTAGGTTCCTGAACAGCTTGTTTGTTTTCAGATGGACTCTTTCTAGTTTCCTGACACTCCTTTTGAGCTGGGAGCCAAAAACTGGACATGCCACTCCAGGTGCAGCCTTGTCAATGCTGTGCAGAGTCACATGTTAAGTACTGGCCTCGCTTCTACTAGTGTAGCCCAGTATGCACTTTGTCTTATTCATGTAAGTGGTGCACTTCTGCTCGTATTCAGCTTGATAATTACTGCAACCTCCAGGTCCTTTTGGTCAGGTGCCACTCAGTCAGCTCTGCTTCACCCCACATGCAGAATTTAAACGTTCTCCTTACTGAGTTTCACAAACCACCTGTTGACCCAGTCTTCACTTTTCTCAAGGTCCCTACAGCTGAATATCACATGGTGTGTCAAGTTTTTCAGCAAATTTTCTGAGGGAACATTCTGCTTCTTCATCCAGGAGGAAATATTAGACAGCTTTCCAGCCCTAGAGTATTTGTTTCATTACCAGCTGTTACACCTCAAGCCATTGAATATTGCCTTGGAACCCAGTGCTGCAGCCACTTTTCAGCCCATTTAAAGACTCTCTATCCCACCACAGTTTCTAAGCCACAAGAATGTGGGGGAAGGCATTGCCAAATACCTTAGTGGAGTAAAAGTTACAGGAACCGCTACCATTTACCTTCCCAATCCATCATTTTGTCATAGAAGGAAGCTATGTTGCCTTTGTAAATCTGTGCTGATCTTGGTTGCCTTCTTGTCTTTTGCATGCTCATAAATGAATGATATGCATCCTCCATCCCACCAGGGATTGCACTTGATGTGCCCAGCTGACCTTCTTACCTTTTTAAAGGCATGATCTGTTATTGCTGTGGTTTTTTAACAGTTGGGAAACAGCTTTATGGTTACAATGGCCAATCTTCCATAGTCTTAGGGCTATTTTCAGGCTTTGCAGATTGAATAGTCTAGTTTTTCTAAATAATCCCTCTGCCTGGGAGCAGAGGGTTGGGAGCAAGCTTTTCTGGTAAGGCTGAGAAAACCCAATGTATTTCAGTTTTCCTTGTCATTTATTGCCAGGTTATCATCTCTGTCCATTGGCATTCACTCATTTACTTGTTGAATTAATTTTTCTCCATTGCTTTTATGAAAATTGATACCCTAGGTTAATCAAGCATGTTGAGTGTTGCACTGCTTCTTGCATTAGTAATCTTGTAGCATCTCCTTACCCGTAGTGGTCTTGTTATCCCCAATAAATGACCCTGCTGTTGTGTTGTTGTGTGGGGGAGAACTATTGTCAGTAAGCTTTATGATACTCAGTACTTCAGAAATAAAGAAATGAGTTGCTATTTCATATTGGTTGACCACGTTTAGTGGATACTTTTTATAGTGATGTCTTTGATCTTTTTTTTGCCAGTAGAACATTCATTAACCACACAGAAGATTCTCATTCTTTGCCTTCTTTGGTGCCTAGTAAACATCATCTTAGTCTGACCTTTCCATCTAAACCATGAGCAAACCACAGCAAATGCTGTGCAGAGTTGTGATGTGCAGGAACCACAAAGAGTAAAGTGTGCTCATTCATTCATTTGGGATGACTCCTACGTGGTCGAGTGATGTTCATTGCCCTCAGTCTCTCCGAGGCCTAGAACATGTGCAGTTCTATGCACAGCACTGGGAATGGTGTTAAGTCAAAACAAATTCTAGCAATCTTTTGTCCAGATTATGCAGAGACGGAGTTATAGTTTTCTGTTCATGTTTTAAACTGGTCCAATTTCTTTTTATTTTTTAGAAGATGGTAAAAAAATCATCCTGAGTGCAATTGTGATGTTTGGGCTTCAAAGCACGGTTTGTCTTTATAAAATCAGGTAGCTAACACTTTTTAATGTTAATTTTCCCCTTATCAATTCTCCCAAATGGTTGAGTTGTTTGATTGAATATTGCCCACCAAAGAAACAGCCTCAGGCAGGCATCTGTCATAGAAAATTTCATCCCAATTCATTAATATTTTGCAAAATTATAAGCTATGAAAACAGGGATTTGTAATTTGAAGTGTCAGGGAGCCTCAATCGTGAATTATGTTACTACCTTCCTGCAAAGTAAGTTACTGGTATGTGATTGGGTATTTATTAAAGCTCTTGAACAATTTATACTTTTTTTTTTTTCATAAATGGATGCAATAATTTGGCTCAAAGATGCTCTGAATCTGTGTAGTTCTTTGTTACACACCTGGGAACAAAAGATTTGTAATAAAAGTGAAATGGCAGTCTGAATTCAGAATGCCCATGCTTCTGTGTTTTGATGTCTGAGCTTTCATGCTATTTTTATGTTGTTTCTTTCATCTTTAATTTTACCAAGAGATTCATATTAGATGCATTATTAATCCCTGTAATACTGCCTTCCCTTCTTCTGCACAGTGTGAGAGATTTCTGGCTCCAACAGAAATAATAATGTGTGAGATTATTTTCTACATTTAATATGCGAATAAATAATAAACAATGTGGATTTTCTAAAATCTCCATGCACTGTAATTTTCTTCCAAAGATTTCACTGATGCATTAGGACTGAGAGGCATAAGCAATCACCAAAAGCTTTTAAACAATGATTTTGGTTGTGTACTTTATAACCTGAGAATTCTCAGCATGCAGCACGTAATAACACATACTGCACTGGAAAATAAACAGAAAAGTGAAGTATGGTAACTGGACTTTCTTCAAGTTTTGACATAGATTGAATGAAATGCATTTTCAATATGTTCACCAACTGCAGAAGAAGCAATTAAATGTCTCACTGGTGATGGTTACTGGGACCGGTTATAGAAAGTGTTTTAAAACATGACTGGTACAGTTTTAATGCCTGCAACAGAGAGGGAGAGGCAGGGGAAGGAGAATAAAGGATTGGGAATGTCTAATGGAAAGACTGATAATTTTGGAGCTGCGGTTTTTCTTTTTGGCTACTGGGTAAAGGGAAAGCTGATTGCAAATAATCTTTCACATTGTATTAAAATGTGCATCATATTCTTTTGATTGTTTTGTTTATTCTGTAAACAGTATCACAGCTGTACAAACTGGTCAAAGTAAAATGAGCAGCATGCATAGTGAAAGTCTGGCCATACTATATCTAACTACAATATAAAGGGAACTCATAGACCCTCTACAGTGTTCATCAACATTACCAAAATCAACTGGTGGTCATTGGACTTCTATTCCAGTCAAGGAACAACAACAGTAATCCACTTAAAGAGAAAATTATTACTGAAGGAGTATTTTGGGCCGAACCCAAAAGGTAATATGCTAGCAAAGGGCAATATATTTCAGTGTGAGGTGACGTAGCACCTTTTTAGCAGACTGATTTTCTTCTGTTAGAAACAGCAATAATTGCAAGGATTAATATTTTCTGAAATCTAAGCAATTTGAAATCTCTCATTTACAGCAGTGCTGCAGGTCTTCTCCCACCAGCCTTCCCCAGACAGAGATGTGAAACTGCTCCTGTGATGCTGCTCCCAGATGTAGATACAAAGGCAATTCAGCTGCTGCTCTGTGAATCAGCCTTAAAAACTGGGAGGTATGATGGAGCCCCAGTGAACATCCCCCTTCCACAGAACACAGTTTGGATCTGGGAACAGAGCTGACACATCCTCAAAGCACTCTGGCTACACCAATATTAACAGCCCCTCTAAGGTACTGGGTCCATTTTTCTGGTTCAAAGCTTTCAGTTCAGGTCTCTCTCCTCTTGGTGCTCACAGCTAGAAATGCGAAGGGCCCATGTCAGCAGTGTAATCCTGCACTTCTCAGAGTAGTGCATGCCCTAAGGTCTGCCCTCCAAAGAAGACCAGTCGCTGGTGCTTCAGAGCACAGCACAGAACTCTAAAGTGTGTTCCATGTTCCGAAAATACCATGAAAATCAACTTAAGTTGTACTCTTAGTGAACATGTACTTTCATCTAAAGCCAGAAAAATTCCTGTGTTTTCTTAAACAATGCTAATACAGAAATTAAAGTGTCCAATATGTGTCATTTGCTGTATACATGTAATATATTGCCAGAGATATTTGACTGTTTTATTTCCAGAAAAAGTGCCAGCATGATTTGAAAGTGGTAATTCTCCCACAGTTTGATTAGAAACAGGCTAATAGGGGTTTAAACTGAGAAGAGAGAATGAATGTTAATTGTTTTCAAATAACATAGTATAAGCAGCACAGTTAGTTTCAAATAACACAGAGGTAATCATTGAAGTGTGTAAACTATTTTTTTTTCAGTTACTAGTTATTAGAACTCCAGATTAAATTTAAAAAATAAAAAAATCAGAAGAATTATGCCAATTTATGAGAAGGCAGTTGTACTGAGACTGGCTAGGATTGAGTTCATTTTCTTCATAGGTGCTTATGGCACTCTGTTTTAGATTCGTTACCAAAACAGAACTGACAATGCACTAATTTTCCAGCAGTATTTGCACAGCATCAAGGTTCCCTCTGATTCTCCATGTGCCCCACTCCAGAGATAGACTGGAGGATGCACAATAGGATAGAAAGGGAGATAACTTCAACCATCCAAAGAGATATTTCTTGCCATTTAACATCATGCTTAGCAATAAAAGGGAAAAGAGGGAGTTTTATGGAGGTTAGCAATCTTTCCTCGGGAAATGGCTGAGCATTGGGAGGTAGTGAGTGATTGCCTTTGCAACAGGTAGGGTTTTTTCTCTCATCTTCCACATATCCTTCATTTATTAACCTTATTTTTACTTTTTTTTTTATCTTGGGCCCCAATTTCTATTGCTTTTATTCTTTATTTTTCTTATTCCCCATCCAACTGAGAACTGGGGAAGTGGGCAATCAGCAAACCACCAGGGTTAACTCAGAACAAGAAGCACAGGAAGCCTGTGGCAGACCTTCCTTGTTATTAACTTGTTTCATGGACCAGTACTAAATGAGTATAAAATGTCCATGTTCTGCTTTATTTATCTTTTACAAGGCAACAGAGATCAGTGCTATTGGTTTCAGTAAACCTGCTTCTGATTCAAGCTGTTCTACCTGAGATGAGATTATTGTCTATTAAGGCTACAATTATGTTTACTCTCATCATACTCCTCTGTGAAAAATATTTCACAACAGAAACAAATGTAATTGGGTATAATTCATGATTCATGGAACAACACCTGCTGTTCCAAGCTGGGACTGAAAAACACTAGGAGATGTGTTAACACAATGTGAGACAAATGCTGAAAAGGTGTAAGTGGCTGTAGCACCATTGTTTTCCATGTGGGTACATGCATTCAGCCTTGTTTATGTGTATTTAGACTGGGATTTAGCGGAGTTATTATAAAATTTTTAATAAGAAATATAAATATGAGGCAGCTGGAGTACATTCTGCTCTTCTTTGTTTTGTGGTGGCTGATATTTCTCATACAATAAACAAGCTCTGTTTGAAGTAGGCTCTTCTTAAAATTTTAATAGCATTTAATCCAGAAATACTTCTCCAAATACCTCTGTTTTACTAATCATAATGGAATACATTCACTTCAAGAGTCATAAAACAGATGAGGCAGTGAAAATGTTTAGTGAATGTTAGAACTAATAATCATAATGATGCTAGAGCAGTTGGAGCACAGCACACAAAGACAAGATGCTACTGTAAGCTCCATGCACTCTACACAGAAGCAGTGGTGATAGAAGACTATGTAAGTGGAATTACAGGCTGCACTGGAATTGGTGTCTACCTCTGGGATCGGTTTATGCTAGCAGAGCCAAAAATGACATAAAAGTTCATTTGATGTTCAGAATACTTCCCCTTTCCCTGCATTCGTTTTCTTTCCTGGACCTTTACAGTGCTTAGACTGAAGATTTTTGGTTTATCATCAGTTTCTTATTTGGTTTTATCTTCAGTTTTTGAAAGAAAGAAGGTTCATATTTTCTATCACATTTGGAGATGCAATACTCAGTAGACCAGCAGTGTTATGCCATATCAGGTCTGAGTACATCACTCAGAGCTGCAGAGCTGTGCTGCTGACTCACCTGGCTGAGGTGTTAGGTGCTTGTACAGAGAGGCACACCTGATATGCTGTCCTCTTTTGACAGCCAATCCAGAAATAAAAATAAATTTAAGTTTCTGAGTTTGTGAGAACTGAAAATTCAAAAAGTCTGAATGGAATAAA
>JANRMJ010000066.1:97803187-97813228 GCA_025584955.1 Alethe diademata | reverse complement strand
TTTAAGTTTCTGAGTTTGTGAGAACTGAAAATTCAAAAAGTCTGAATGGAATAAACTCTTGGCATGAAAGAAACAAAACTGTCATTCAAGGCTGTATACATTTAGTTCAGAGTTGGTCATTTTGGGTGACTGATTGTGTATATTGCATGCATGAGTGTGTGTATTTACATGCACATGTCTTAGGAGCCCAGTGGAATTGCCACAAATTGGGACACATTTTAGCCTGGAATAGCTCCAGAAGAAAATACTAGATAAGCCTCACTGGAATTTATGGATAAGAGCAACATTAAGAAAATTAGCAGCAAGACCGTTATGCTGCAAGAGGGAAGATGGCAAAAAAATTAAATAGACTAAATCAGAAATTTAATAACTTCATTAAAACATAGAACTACAAAGGAAGTCTTCATTATGAATTAGATATGTTCCCAGCCCCAGGTGGATATCTTCCAAAATCACCATACCTACCCTGCTGTTCCCCAAATATCTGTATTTACTTTAAGCTTGGACATTTGTGCATCCAGTGTGTAGTCTTTCTACAGAATGTAGAAATTAATTCTAGATTTGATTATGGATAATTAACTAATGGTGACCTATACTTCAGAAGATTATCAATGCTGATATTGTCATAAATGACTGATAACCTGAAAAATAATACACTATAACTTAATTAGTGCGCAGCATTGTATGCCTCAGGAAGAGTCTTTCAAAGACTCTGTTTTCCTGACCCCAACTGCTGATTCCTTTTGAGCTTAATAACTGCTCAAAGCTGGGATCAAAAATTGTGACCTTGTTAATATCTTGAATTTATTGAATTATTGTGTAGGTATTGTAACTACTCTAAAGGAATTATTGGCTATGGGTTCACCATTTTTTTAATAGGTTTTGGGGGTTTCTTTTGTCTCAACTATATTCTTCATCCATGCCACACGACAAAATAATTTTGAGAAATGAACTAATCAATTAAAATGTTCCATATAATAGCAGTTTGAACAAAAGACAAAAATATACATGCTCAGAAGGGACCTGTAAATAAATGGAAAGTAAAGGTGAGGCATGCAGGGAAATACAAATCTAAGTAATAACACAAAATAAAGGAAAGCATCAAAACACACTCAGACAAGTAAAACCTAACTAGAGAATACCTTGTTTTCCAGACTGCAGTGGTGGTAATTTGTATTTTCTTATCTTCCAGTCTCAGAAGTTACTATATTTAATGCAAGTTTCTATTCTAATTATTTAAAATATGTAAAATTACAGTTTCATTTTGAGTTAAATGAATCTATCAATTTTTTTTTTCTGCCTAAGGCCCTCTTCTACACCTATTGCAATCACAAACAAAATTCCTAAATAGCAAATCTTGGTATGCAATTGGGACTTGGAAAAAGAGCACTAAATAAAGTGGATTGGATACAATTCAAGAGTTAGTATTTTTAGCAAGTCATCCATAATAGGAAAAAGGTGAAAATCTTGAGTGTAAGAAAAGGAACGAAATTAAGCAGAACAAAACCAATTTATCTTGTGTTTGTTATGAAAGTTTTCCCCCTTCCTTCTTAAAAATGCTCCAAATAGTGGATCTTTACTGTGAATGAATCTAAAAGTGCATTTGTGTTTGTGGGGTAAAGACTACTGAGCCTCTCACTCTGAGGTATTGAACTGGACAATTGAAAATTCCTCTGCCTGTGCTACTGTCCCTCTTAAATGTGTCCAGGGGTCCCTAGAGGAGTGATAGGTGACAGAGACAAATGCTGTACTAGTGACAGTGCTGACAAGTGAATGTGGATTATGAGAATCCAGTTCCTATCTCTGTCCTCCCTGTGTTTTATTCATTCTTATGATCACAATCCTTGACGTCAGCTTTCTCTGCACGGGAAAGGAGTGAGTCAGAGGACTTTCCCAGCTGCTAACCACAGTCTGGAAGACTACACTGGGGACAGACAAGACAGGAACTGGCTTGGAATAGGGGCGTAAACAACAGAGAGAAAATGTTCAAGACATCCTTCAGTCAGTTTTCTGTCTGGTGGCTTCTCAAGGGGCAGTAAAACAAACCTCAGAGTAACTGACAGAGACCTTGCAGATGTCCTGGAAGGCCTTGATGCAGCACTGGCACAGCTGCAGTCACCAAGTGAGAATGGCAGCCCTGGTGCAGCCTCTGCTCCACAGCTTGCACAGCCTGCAGAGGAGGATGGAGGGAAGAAGAGGGGAGAAGTGGTAGCACTCTAGACACTTTGAGATGCACAAATGTAGCTCTAGCATGAAGAAATATTTCGCTTTTCCAAACACAAGCTACTGGACACTCTGCTTAGATGTGTGAATGGATTTCTTTTTTTTTTTTTTTTTTTTTGGTTAGTAGTTGACCAGATAAATTTGTCAAATAAAGAGTTTAGTGTTAATCCATGGGTTAAGGGCTATTAAGATGGGCTTTTTTGCTATTCATTAGTTGTTTCAGAATCAATATTATTTTAAAATTAAAAAAATAATTTAGCATTAGCTTTTTAGCAAAACTCTCATTAAAGAGGAGCTTTTTGTTCTAAATTTCCAGGCGAAATTATTTGCTGTAATTTAACTAAGTTATTAAATTATTTCGTATCTATTAAAATTACAGTTTCTGACAAATTTTTAAGAACAAAGATCATGCATTTGGACTTGAAGATTGTGACATGCCAGCAAAGACTGAGTTACATGGCATGTAGGAACTCAAAGTAAATGCATATAATGTGAGAGCTATTGCCAAAGTTAATTTAATTTTGGAACATTAAAAATAGACTGTTGTGTGGATTTTAAATATAATTTTATTTGCTGTCCTGTGCAGCATGTGGCTGATAAACCCTTCTATATGGAGATGCAGAAGAGTGGGTGCTTGCAGTTTTACTTCTGCTATGTCCTGATATAAGCAATGACTTCAAGCTTGGGTTTAAAAGGGTTAGAATTTGTCCTTTCAGGTGACTTGTGAAAGTGATGTATTATTCTTGACCAGCAATTCAAGTAGGCTGGCACAGCCAAACTGTTCTATTATCAATTTTATATTTTACATTTTCACATAACTCTTATGTGAGGACACATGGCATGATTAGATCTGCAACATGTAATTACTATTTGTATAACAACCTGCAATTATTATTTGAATAATATGTAACTAGTATTTGAATAATATGGATATTGGCTGGTTTTATAAACAATATTTTTTTTTCTTGTAGATCAAGAGAAATTTTATTCAAAATATTATACTTATGTTAGCAGAAGGAGATTTGTAAAATGATTTCCTCATACACACACCCCCTGCCCAGAGCTTGAAAAACAGTTCTGTCCTAGAGAAAGTATAATACATTATTTTGGCCATTAAGTTAAAGCTCAGACTTTTGATAAAAGAGGCTGAAGATTCTGAAAATTCCACGGGGAAATGAATTTTTTTTTCTCAACTTGTAATCCATTCTACATTCTAAAAAGCTCCTGGGTCCACTTATATTAATTTACTTACGTTCAGTTTTTCTTCTTTGCAGTCTTTGATACCTCATGTGTAAGCAGAACATATGTATGCAAAAGTTGACAGTAGTGGTTTGTTAATTCTTTTATGCAGGCAGAATGTTCATGCTAATTAAAGATAATTCACCACTCAAATATGAACAAAGGAAATGGTAATATGTCTGTCAAAAGTTCAGTCCAAGATAGAAAAAAAATAAATAATGAAGTAATTTCTAAGAACTTTAAAAGATACTATAAATTTTTTAATTTCAGTGCCAGACAGTATATGTCAGCTTTCCTTTTTAAACCTTTCTGTCATGGTTTTTACTTGGTTGTGAGGAGTGACTGAAGCAGGGTTAGTTTTGAAGAGCTTAATTGGGAAAAGATAATGCCTATTCCTGGATAAATTTTCAGGAAAGAAACAAACAATCCACATGGCTGAGATCAACATTTCTTTTTACAGCCACAAAGCTTTGAAAAATATTGAATTTTTAAGTTTTGTATTGCTCTCTTGAATACATCAAGAAGTGGAGGGTTTTTTTTCTGTTTTATTTCAGTAGTAATGCACCTATTAATGTGTTTTAAAGGTTACATTTTTTCACTTTTTCATACTTGTGTAAATCAAACAGGAGGGCTGCACAGCTCAAAACTGGGTGTAATAGCCATGCCTTGCTCTTGGAACACCAAGTAGTCATGGAAGTATAATCTCTCCCTGAAGTGATACAAGATGGCTAAAACAAGTGTAATGGCTCTTCTGTTTCATTGTTTTTCTGGAATAGCATGAGGTTCTGAAGCATTTTATATTTTAACAGGCCATCCGAAAAATTGAATGACATCCAAGCAATGCACAGGACTACATAAAAAGGAAAATGGACAGCAAGGGCAGCAAGTTAAGCCTCATTCACTGGAGATGGATCTCATTATCAGCAAATGTTAGTTGTTTAGGGAAGCACCTGCATTTTGGGAAGCAGCCTTACCTCCTGGTGTAGCTTGTGGAGCGAAAAAGACCCTGGAAATGCAGTTTCTCATGTCTCTTTTATATACACATATCAGGAAATAATGAATGGCACCAAGAAATACCTGTTTCTCTTCGCTGCCAGGGCAGTCTATCTTCAGATGTCAACTCTTACTCTGAAACGTCTGCAGTTACTCCCATGTTTTTAGCTTAGATTCACTTCTAAGGGGGATTTTCATTTTCCTGGATAGCTTTCTGCAATTGTCTTAAGTTATAACTATACAAACTAGGGAATATTAAGGTAACTTCCAAGCTTTATGGAAGCTCATTTAAGGTTGGAAGCAATGTTAGATGAAGAACTATAGCTGGTCATTGTGTATTGTATTAGCTATATTTCCTGTGGTTTCAAGATGTTTGGTGGGAAGTATGAAAATGGTGTATTTTCTGCTGTCCCAGTGAGATATATGTCTTTTTTGAAAATCTCCCTAATCCTGAGCCTACTGTCCACTGCCTTACAGGCAGAAGTTGAGCTGCCCACTGGAAATACAGCTGCAATAAGAGCTCCTTCTGAGCTTTCAGAGTGAAGGAAATGGCTGGGCTGTTCCTAACCCTGCAGTTTCTGCCTGCAAAGGGCCTGAGGCAATAGGTAGGAAGGAGTCAGAGCCACTCCCCAGCTGATCTGTAAAAGCCTGACACCAGTTCAGGTCCTTCCACCTCGGGAAGTTCAGGGTGCCTGCACAATTCCCCTCCTCTGAAATGCGTCAAGTTCCTTCTGGATCAGTCACATTTTCACGCAGTTCTCTACAGTATTTCTGTGTTCTCCAGTGTTATATATCCCACTAAGTGAAGAGTTATATACAGACAGGCTTCTAAATCAATTTTTTTTTCACATAATGTCTTTCCTCTATCTCCATCTCCCCACTAAAGGTACGGAGTTTCAGAGCTTTCCTTAGACGAGTTCAAATCACCATGCTTTCTAAATTAATTCTTATTCCATGATTAGCAGAAGCTTATTTGCTCACTGGGTTTTCATTTCTTGCCTGGGTGTGCCTGTGTTTTCCCAGGCACAGTTATGCAACTTGGCAGAGGCAGATTAATGATGGACAAGGGCATGGTTACTCTATGTTAAGCAACAGCTAACTGTATGTTATTTGTCAAGATTCCTGTTAAGACACGTAGTTCAGCTTTCATTTTGAAAAGATATGGACACATTTGGTAGTGATAGCATAGGTTACTGTCAATCAACAGTTTTAAATAAAAAATGTATTATTTAAACCCCAACTTCAATCAATACGTTTTATTTTTTAATGCTTTTCTCTGACGTTGAACAGAGTCCAAATTCCCTACAAACTTGATTTTACTGTATTTATAGTAATTTTAAGTAACAAAACTGCTAATGAAACATCTCCACATTTTTGCTACACTTAAGTAATCTGAGGCATTCTTCCCATTGCCAAAATTATTTCCTTCTAATTTAAATCTTATTTTAAAACACTGGAATTGGAAAAAGCACAGCGCTCCCAAGATTTTATTCTATCAAATGAATCTCTACATAAAGTCACTTAAATCACAGATTTCTCCTGAGGCAAATGAGAACTGAAGGTATTTTAAGTCTTAGATGCACAATAGCATTAGTGAGAAAAAGTAGTAGTTGTTACAATAAATACCTGTAATGGGTGAAGACCAAGAAATTTGAATAGAAAATTTACTTGATGCTGGCACTTTAACCAGAGAATTTAAATCAACTTTTCGCCTTCATGGTTCTTCTTTGTAATTTGTTTTGGGAGTGTATTTTAGAATGGAGCCTTCTAAGATTTCTCATAGTCCCAGCAATCTGGAAACTTAACTTGGCTGATGAATGAGGGTGATAGGTCAAAATGATATGACTGCAGCCATTGCAGATGCTCAAGCAAGAGTAAACACATTGGCTCTGACAACATTTCTGCAGTGCAAGCCCTGACAGGAATGTGTCTCTAACTCAGAGGAAAGGCAACATGTTCACGGCAAAGTTTGGAGGACTGTGGAGTGCATCTTAGCAGATAAAAATTATTAATGGGCAAAGAGTTATTAATCCCTGTTAGCTTCACTGGCTGTAATAGCCCCAGAAAGGATCTGTCATGTTCCCCCAAACTCTCCAATCCAGGTGTCAGGGAAGAATAAATTGTGATCTCATACCACATGTAATTAAGGAATCTAAAGCATAAAAAAACTCTGAATGATAAAGATCAGTGATGCACAGACTTTCCAGCTGGGTAAGCTGCACTCCCTATGTTTTGTGGGGAAAGAGGCATTTTTCTCCTCTGCAAGATTGCATAGACTGTTCATGCCTACAAAATTAGCATGATGTGCAAAGAAGAGGGGCTTCAGAAAGGTGAAAATTCGAAAAGGATCTACTTTTGTTCATAAAGCCTTAAAGCTGGTTCCTAAAGACAAAAAACCTTTGTCTACTAAGGGCTCACTGAAATGCAGCTGGCAGGAGCCCACCACAGGGTTGCTGGTTAGGGGGAGACAACTACAACTGGTTCAATTGTTTTTGTATTTTGTTGGATCTTGGGTATTTCCTATCACTCCTCCTGTGGAAATATACTTTAAGGGAAACTTTACACTGTCAGAGATTGTTTGGAGGAGAAGAGAGGACAAATGCCCTAGCTCATATATGTACTTCTTCTTGAGCAGCTCTAACTAGATGGCACTTCCCAGAGGCCTTTATTTCCCCATTTTTCTTTCCCTGTGCTATGCAATATAGACTCTATCTGATCTTCTACTGACATCAGTGACAGCCTCATATTACATTGGAATGGGTTTTTACTGTCTGTTCAGGAATTGAAGGGCAATCTGACAATTTGTTTGAGCATGTGGCCAATTTGTGTAATAATTTTCATGGAGAAATTAAATAATTTTGCTATACAATGATGGTAACAAAGTTGTGTACTTTAATTAAGACTGAAAGTTCCAATATACCTTGTAGAAAAATATCAGAAATATACTTTTCTCCTGAAATGAACAGAAGACTTTACTGAGGTTATATGTCTTTTCATCCATGTGTGTGCATGCCATCTGTGTCTGCTTACTCCTTAGTTCACACAGGTCAGTAACTTGGATTGGAAGCTGAGCTGTAGCATTCAGGAATAACCCAAACAAATAGGAAATTTTGGGGTTAAAGAAGAGTGCACACAAAATGGGCATGCCCTGCTTCCTGAACATACCTGACACTCTCAAGTGCCCCTGCAGTCTACTCTGCGTATCTTGTAAGACCTCAGAAAACATATCTAGTCTTTTTCCTTCACTCTCTATCGTGAGCTTTCAGCATGAACCAGATCACAGGGGTTTTTTTCTGTTACATAGACAAGATTTTGGATTATAAATATTACTGATTAAAAGAACTCCACCCTACAATACAAATTAAAAACCTAAAAAGATGTAGTTCAAGGATTATAAAGTACTTGCTTCAACTGTTCCATTCTGAAATAGTGACAGAATCAGACTGCAGGCTAATAGAAATGACACTGGTTTTTGTCATAAGTATATTCCTTACAAAGTATAAAGGTACATAAATAATAATTTTTAGAGCTTCCAAAGTTTATATTCATATATGAAAAAAAATCCTTCAACATCTAAACAGGTAAATGAGTCAGACAGAGCAAAAACATAATAAATATAAACCTTAATACAACAAAGTGCAAAATTCATAATTCTCTCAGGATTAAGACGTCTCTGAGACCTTTCCCTTTGCCCTTGACTTTGGGCAGGTATTTCAGTCACAGCTATTGAGTTGGCCAATTACTCCATCAAATCCAGGCTGCTGTCAAAGGAATTGCTTAGTGGAAAACCTGAAAGAAGCACAATTCACATTATCCTCCAGGTCTGCATCAGTGTAACCAACACAAACCACGGGAGTTCATACAGTGATTCATAGGGATATGAGTTTGAAAAGGTTGTGAAGAAAAGGAGAAATCTATTACAGTAAGACTTCTGCAGCTGTGAAAAATGTAGCATCTGATAGATGTATTGTTTTTAAATATAAGTCCATATCTGCTGAGAGAAGTAATGCATTTCCATGTTTGATACCCCATGAAAATATTTTATTATACTTCTAATTAAGACCAGGAAAACGTGCGTTTAGATGTTCCAAACAGACACTAAAAACCTTTGCATTGTGCTAGCTAATTTATGATACATCATTAAAAAATTTAAATCCATGCTTTTCATCAAGTACTTTTCCTTGTATTAATTATCTAATCACAACAGACTCAATTAATAGTCCTTGTAAAATGTGGTTCCAGGCAGTTGGAAAGGTCCATCTGGTTAGAAAATTTGTCCTTATTATGGGAATTGTTGTGAGAAGGTCTACTTATATAAATTGCAAGTAGAGATTTTTTAAAGGGTGTATACAGACTTCTTGTGGAGGGTGACAAGAAAACCATGAAGAAAATGACACCTTTCCACATTTTTTGCATGCACCACATCTCTGAGGCTCCAGGTACACTATCACGGAATAAATGTTTGAATGAAATAAATTTACATTCACTGTCAGAAATATGATGTTTTAAAAACTATCAATGTCATATGTTCCTCCATGGATTTTTCTCAAAGGTTCTGGTAGTCTGATGGTTTGCAAAATGTCCACAGCACTAAAAACACAAGATTAATTAAATTTAATGGAAAGATTTGATAATAATATTGTATGATGAATTGTGATAAACTCTGGATCAAATGACCAACATAGTATGAAAACAGTTAAAAAACTGTTTCCAAAATTAAACTAACCAACAAGCATTTTTAATAATACTGGTATTCCTATGCATGAGGTTGATTTTTTCACCTTGCCATCCATTTTATAAGATCTGACATTTCTAAGCATATGTGTCCATAGCTATCAAGGTAGCTAGATACAGGTTATGCATGTATAAACTTTTATATATATTTATTCACATACATATAAAATCCATAATCTGACAATGATTTATTCTATCATGCATTAGGATATGGACAATCAGATATTCACAGATATGATTCATGTAGCACCATCATAAACTGTTTCTTATGAGACAGTGATGATGGCTTGAGACTTCAAGCAGTATGAAGACTCCAAGCCTCCTGATTTTTAAGAAATTGAATTTGAAATCCAAGTTTGAATTTTTGAACCAATGTAGAATGGAATCAGGTGACATACACTAAGGTTTCCAAAACCATAGTTAACCACTGAATGAGACAAAAACAAATGAAAGATAAATCTAGAAATATCACTTCGGTCCAGATGTTAAAGAATGCTACTAACCCAAAGTACTTTGACGAGTATCCCCTTCCTAAATTCTTGTTTCCTAGGGAGAGAAACTTTATTGAGTAAAAGCAGATTTGATTCCAGTGGCTGTAGCTTGATTTAAGACACCCTACATTGTAAGATTCTCAGTAAAATCACTGCAGCTAACAATATTGTAAAGAGAATGACAAATTATATCAGAAGTCAAGGTTTATTAAATTAACAGTGCAACTTCAATGCTTATTCTCAAAAACACTTTGTTTTCCATCCATACACAAAATGCAATTAACAGAAATTGGTACAATATCCCTCCAATCAAAGAACAAATAATTATCCTAAATTCATAACACTTTGTTGGAGTTTAAAA
>JANRMJ010000066.1:97744295-97803087 GCA_025584955.1 Alethe diademata | reverse complement strand
CAATCAAAGAACAAATAATTATCCTAAATTCATAACACTTTGTTGGAGTTTAAAATTAATTTTAAAGTATCTGATTCTTTTATAATATTTTTATTTTTTATATGCTTTATGCTGATTTGAGATAACATTTCTTTCCAAGATATTAGCAAAATCTATTCTGATCAGCACAACGAGGACATTGAGATGATTTCTGACACTACTAGATAAGACACTCATGATGCTGAGCACAGCTTAATGGAAAAAAATACCCTGTACAGTAGTGCAGAATATAAATTGTTCATCTCATTTATTTCTTCCTATTGGGTATATGTGGAGTGGCATCCTAACTGAGTGTTAATGAGGAATTAATTAGAATTAAGTGCTTCAGTAGCAGTTGGTGATTATTAGCTTTGTTTTGGATCAGGCAATTTAATTTTGAAACAGTTCCCTCACATTTCCAAAATGGGTATGAAACAAATAGAAAGGCTGTTCTCCCTTGTCCCCTCAAACCTTGAATTTTCATTTCTTTCATACAGTGACATTTTTAGGGTAATTTTAATGGCAGTATTAGAAATCTTCCCCTTCTGCCTCTCCAAAGACATAAGACTGTCCAGGATTTCAGCAAACATTTTATACATAGCTTCTATCACCATGTTTCACCTCTGCTGTGAAGAAACCATTTCTAGCAGAGCAGAGGTGTTCAGTGCCTGTACTCACTCAATTCTCAGCCTGTCTGCTTAGCTGTCAAGCCTTGCATCAGGGACATGGATATATAGGAAATCCAGCATTTTATAGGAGATGAAGTTTGAAAACAAACTGATTTCCCATAGGTCAGAAGACATCTGCCAGGTGATAATGACTTAAGGTCATGGTGGAACTAAGCTAGATGTGACCCAGACACCACAGCTGAAACTTTTGGTATTACTTCAGCCTAAAAATTTAGGCTTTCTGTGAGAAGCATCTCGATGCATTTTCAGGCGACAGTGAGACTGGTGATTTTAATTTAGTCCTTACCAATCTGATATGAGAAAATAAGCAGCAGCACCTTCTTAAAAAAGAAATTTCAGTATATTCTGCAAATAGAAGAAAATTTAACAATACATAACTCAAAAGCAGCAGCAGAAATTACA
Organism: Alethe diademata; assembly: GCA_025584955.1. Classification (NCBI taxonomy): domain Eukaryota; kingdom Metazoa; phylum Chordata; class Aves; order Passeriformes; family Muscicapidae; genus Alethe; species Alethe diademata. The sequence goes on along the minus strand of JANRMJ010000066.1, from coordinate 97,801,978 downwards.
AAGAGGGAAATGTCTACAATCTTTTTCTTCCTTTTTCTTTTTTTTTCTAAATGGCTTAAATTTCTTTTGGGAAGCTTGCAGTTGGATGCAAGGTCTGATATTTTTCTTCCTCCAAGGTATTTTGTGGATATTATTGTTAGGGAAGTGGGAAGATGATGGCCGTCTGATATGAAAACAAGGTAAAAGCAAGTTGCAATGCTGTATCACCTTTCCAGTTACTCTCTTTCCCTCATGAGGATGCTGTCTGAGGTTTCCATGGCAAGCCAGAGCTGCAGAAGTCTGTCACAGGATTTAGAGCTTGCACTCTGCTCTGGGTGGTACTGCGGGGCAAACAGGGCCCTCTTTAGAAATGCTGCTAAATCTGCATATGCAAATGGAAAACTTGCTTTAAAAATGAGCATTTTTAAGCTAGCCAAGTTGGAAACCTAATCCTAAAATATAACTTGAATTTCATTAATTTCATATCACTAAGAAGTGAAAAAATGTCTACAACAATATTTGAAATAATAAAATGGGATATACATGTATTCCCAGGCAGTATAAAATGAACATGTACTGGACACAAAGTGAAAGAAAGTGTGGCCAGCATGGGCTTATGAAAGATGAGATGACAAACATGATTAATAGAAGCAACAGGGTTTAAATAACTAAGAATTTTGTGAGTTATTCACCTTGGTTGGGTACTGCATTCTAATACAAAATTAACGTGGCCTTCATAATACTAAAATCTGGCAAATTAACAAGCCTAGCTTAGAGCTGAACTTGACAGTCTCCAGAACTCCTTTCCAAGCTCAGCTATTCTTTGTGATTCTGTCATGAAAGAGAAAAAGTAATCTTTATCTTGGACACAAGCGTGACCAGCTAGAGTGGAACTAAGTCTACTCATGCTGAAGTATTGAAGACAGAGATAAAAATCCAGCAAGGTTCTTCTAAAAGTATCCCCTTCTTTTATTTAACTTAGGCATGGCTCCTTTACTGCTACAACATGCTATTCAAGCTTAACAAAGAATACCCAGTAATGTCATATTATATCCACACAGAGTTCAAGACTACTGCTAACAATATCACTCCTTTTTTTTAATTAGCATGTATCAGCAGGAGTAAGACCAGTGTCTCCTACTAATGTCTGCAATTCTACATGGTAATTACCACTCATCTTGCTAGCTTTTAAGAATATGAAAGTTACTTAAAATTTAAAAGGTCTCTTTATGAAATAAGGAATGTTTGCAGCACTGACTGAAGGCAGCCTGACTGTGTTGACTCAGGCTTAGAAAGAAAAGAGCAAAGTATATTGCATACTATTAAGTATTCAGTCTCTTACACAGAGCTCCAATTTAGTCAGAGGATGAAAAGTCCCATGTATAAAATTTTTAAAGTTCTATCTCAAATTTTGTTCATCTTAGTGAACCAGAATGCTCATGAATCATCGGCAAAATTATTGTTGAAAAGTCTGTAACATTATAATAGTTGCATGCACACAAATAGTAGACATTTATTTGTGCATTTATATATATAAGATCTTTACTGATAAATGACAAGTAGAAAATATTTAGTTCTAGCTAATCATTGCTAAAATAGAAAAGTTCTCTGTATGTGTAGGAAAAATCCTCCAGCACAAAATGGATCAGCTGATGGAGTGCCATCTTTGTAAAGTTTACCTTCAGTAATCAAATTACCAGTGAATTTATTAGTGAACTAAGGGAAATTTTAAAAATTCTTAATCCAAACATGAATTTAACTCCGAGAATTCCATAACCATTTTGGCTGACAGAGGAATTTTTAAAAAAATTAAAAAGAAAAAATAAAGAGAATGGAAAAGTAAAAAGCAGTCTGGAAAGATGGGGGTCAGTTATGCTGAATTGTGTCAGAAATAGAGAATTAACTGTCTTAAATAATCAACAATGTCAAATTGAGGCAAATAAGTTATTTTATTAGCAGCCAAAATAAAAGAATATGAGCCTTTTATGGACAAACTGTCAAAGCAAAATTCATCTGAACCTGGAAAATGAAGGAACTCTTGCTGAAAGCCTGTTTTGTTGAAAGAGTAATGACATGTCATGATCCTGTGAGAATATGTTCCCGTGGCAAGGACATCAGTGGGGAAGAAAGGACAAGTTCCATAGGTGCCTGAAATAACTTTTAACTGTTCCTGATACATGGCTGAACAAATGTCACGTAGAGTTAAAGCCATGAAGGAAGATGGATCATCCCTTTTTGAAGACCTACGTCAGCAAAGGTTTGGTTTTCAAGATCTGAAGTATAAGGCACCACTATGAAACATTTGTCCAATGCTGAGACAGCCCTTGAATAGCACATTCACTGAGTAATATATGGATTTTTATTATAGGACAGGATTTTACTTTGAGGTATTAAAAATAAAAATGATTTACTTGTGAAAGCAAGCACAGCACCATGGGGTCAGACTCAGAATCTACCAATATCCTGTCTTTGACAGCAGCCAGAAACTGAAGCTTAGTAAAAAAATATAAGAAAAGAGTGACCACACTATAATGCTTTCCTGTAATAACCTCTCATCTTCCCAAATTCTGGAGTACAGCCGCCTAAGCTGCAACTCTACGGTTATAGCAAAGTGAAATATTGAGAAACATACATAACACTGATGTATGCGGATATATATATATTCATATGCATCTATACATAAGTACATGAAAAATTGTGTATACATGTATATATATAAATATGCATATACAGCCAGCTTTATGTTATTATCTCTACATATAAATGTATGGTATAGATCCACTTAACATTTTTTTCCTGTTTTTACCATGAATTTGATGTTACGTTATTAAATATCAGGAATGTTCTGTAGCAAAAGACATATCATACAGTAGATCATCAGTCCAATTTGTTTCAGTAGAATAGTTTGTTCTTGCCTTACTGCCTTCTTATGTGTTCATGAAAACATCTTCGACTTAAAAATGTAATAATGTTATCAATCTGCAATAAGCTTTTTGTTGAGGGGATTTTACAGCTGGTTAAAGCCCAGTAAGTGAGCTATAAGTATGACCAAGACCTAGCTCTTCCTGTCTTCAGTGGTTCAGTTTGTAAATTTGGGGGTTTTGTATTAATTTATTTGTTTTTTTAATGGGAGAAAATAAATATATACTTTGAAGTTTTTGATTTTATTTCTCTGGAAAATAAAATCAAATGTGTTAAGTTTGTGAATTAGATGTTTATCAAAATGAGTTTTTTAGTTTATTAAAAAAATGAATCTCGCAGTCATAAAACATCTCCATGCCAAATATTCATAGCTACAAGGGTCAGTGTTGGCTGTGCATGTGGGTATATGTGTAGGAGTGCATACAAAAGCAGTGCTTTATAAAGCTACAAAACTGGAGCATGCATTAAATCATTCACAATACCAGTAGCTATACAATCAGAAAAAAAATATTTTCACTGAAATCCATTTTTTAATCTCATAGCCTCCATGTCAACAACACTAAGCATTTCACATTTAAGAGCACAGTCTGACATATTAAAATCAGTACATAGTGTGCTTGACAAATTGCTATTCAGAATCAACTATATGTGCCTTTTTTCCAAATGGTTTCGATACATTTATCAATAGACTTTCCATAGCTCGAAATCTGATACACAACAATCAATGAAGATATCTCTTGCAGAAAGGTTTTTCAGCAACACTTGGAAAACATGGGTGGAAAACAAAGTTGTTAGTTACTAAATGTTTTTCATTTGTAATAAAAGGTATTTTTCCTAATCCAACTGGTGCTGAAGGGATGGCAAATGGTGGCATCAAAAACAGAGCCAATACCAGGCTTTCTTAGCACACCTCAGCAGAAGAAAATTCAGTATCTTTATGAGCTCCATAAATCCGTGAGACTTCATTGGCAATGCTTTGCTGTTGGGATGGACTTAATAATATTTGAAGATAATGAAGCAAAAATATAAACAAAAATGGCACCAACTTACCTAACCTCATAAGATGGCTTCTGAGCTCATTTTTTAGTAACACCAGCAAGTTGTTGATTCTTCTCTTTCTTCCATTTCAGTGTGGGATGTTTTTCTGACACTAGAATAGTAGCTGGCCAAACAGCCCCCAAGAATTTGACACCTGTTGCATTTCACTTCAAAGGCCCTAATGCTGAACTCAGCACAGGGAATCGATGGTCTGTAAGAAAAGTAGAGCAAGGGGGAGGATGGGTGAGAAAAAAGTTAAAGGCAATATTTTTTTGAGAGATTTTAAAATTTTGAGAAATCTCAGTTCATGCCATGGATGTTTTTTGTAGAAAAACCGCGCAGCTCAATAAACAGCTGTCTACTCAAACTATCGCTTGCAAGAACATACTGCTTTTTTTAACTGCAGCACAGATTGTGTGGGGGAAAACTCCTACAGATTAAAGAAATAAAGGAAAGGTGGAGCATAACTTCATAGCCTGATACTGTTGACACCTGTAATGTCCATCCTGCTGTAATTCCACTATAGGACTTTTAACTAATTTTAGAGTAGAGACTCATTTATTCTTATATACTTCCATTTTGTGTTTTAATTTAAAATGTGGCTTTGTTTTTGTCAGCTGCAGATGATTAGGACCTTTATTCCCAAGCATGTGAATGACAAAAGAAGTTGAAATGTCCCAAGGAATTCAAAGTGAATTAAAACTGATTTATATTACAGAAAGTATATGGCTGGTATCTACAAATCACACACAAAAAAGATCCTTTGAGTTTAGGAAAAAGCTCAGTTCTAATTATTGTTTGGTTTTGGTTTTCTGGTTGTTGACTTCACTCTGATTAAAATTCTATTTATTTGAATATTAACACGTGCGCAGACCCACTGGAGCAGAATTTCCAAAAGTGCATGAACAACTTGGGAGCACACAACTTTCAATTTTGGTCAGATAAATGATGCTAAGTGTGGTGTTTTTTTAAACCTTAATTTATATTTTCTTCCCTCTTACAGTATGGGTCCAGCCTTGTACCACCTCTCTAAACATCTACTTTTAGTTTCTTCTGTCTGATTAATACTGCTTACAGTGCATCTTATATATTCCTTATCTCAGTATATTTAATATCTATGAATGGATTTGCTTCAGCACTGCTGTATGCCAAAGATGAGCTCACAGACATACCAGTTTTAAAGGAGTGCTTCCTCAGCATTTTCACAGTGTCATAAACAGTGGGTGGAAAGCAGGTTTCCAGAAGATTCGCCACATCTGAGAGTAATTTTCTATAGCATTGAGCCAGGAAGGTTTAATTCATAAAGAAACTCTGCTCTATAAACTAATCACTCCCAGGGACTGAATTTGCAGTTAGTATATTCCCATTTAAAGCTGTATTGGTTGGGTTTTGGTGGCTTTTGTTGTTTGTATGTTTGTTGGAGGTTTTTTAGGGGACAGGGAATACTAATAACAGTGTGCACACATGGGTGTAAAGAGGTGAAGAATTCACCTTCTTTTCTCTGACACATACCCTGCTCCTCCAGGTATACCAGCCTTTCTAAAACTCAGATTATAACCTCTCTTTTAATATGTTTTAATACCTTCTTTCTCACTTCACAGAATTCTTCCAATTTCCCAGTATGCTTTCCAGATAATAAAACTTCCCCTTCTCTCTCGTGACCCAGGCAGCCACTCGAGGCCCATCCATAACCTCAGCTGAGTTTCTGTCTGTTCACTCCCTTAAGTCCCAGGTGCAAAACATGAGAAATTGAATACTGCCTATTTTACACTACATCCCCATGAGCTGAGGCAGTCAAAACAGCATTTCCAGGAAGGCTACAGGAAGCACAAAGGAGTTATAAATAACAGGAGACATATTTATGCACATCCTTTGGATCTTTTTCTGGCATCAGATATTTGTTATTTTTGACTACATTTCATAATCCTACTCATTATTTATCAAACACCATTTTGTTTATTAATAAGTGTTTCTAATTGCAAACATATGTAGTGTCTCCTGAATGCTGTAAAAAACTGTGAGTTGTAGTTGTGAAATTCACTCGAAACCCAGAAAACAATGGAGCCTACCTACTGCACTGCAGTGCTAAAGCTTATAGACACATTCCTTAAAAGTGTGGCTTTTTGAGCAAAACTTGGCCTGTGCTGTTAACCTGTCAGCCATGCCACTTCCAGAGAAGAGAGTGAGCCCAGATCTAGGCTGCACACTCAATGGGCTGCTTGTTTGGACAGGGATCCAATTTCAAGGAAAGGCCTGGCCACAGATACTGGCACTGTGGCACTGGCACTGTGGCACAGACACTTTGTCACTATGGCTGCACTGAATGATGTGGATTTGGTCTTCTGCAGTTGCTTTGGCAAATGGGTCTATTTTTAATTACTATTATCTAATCTGGAATTTGACTAAGAAGCAAAAAATACCATTCTCAAACATCCCAAACACACAGAAGAACCTAGTATTTCCTATTGGTTCCACTACTTCCTCAAGAAGGACTGGATACACAGATTTCTGATATAAAGGGGAAAGAACACAAAATGGGGTGGGAGATCCTCCTTCTTTCAGCTGTTTCTTTCTCCATCTGTTGAGAATATGATAGGGAGACTGGAACATCAAACCAAACTCACCTTCAAGACAGGCACCTAGGAGTTTTGCAAAACTGCATGCCAGTCTGGTGTCTGAATTTCCTGGGCAGAGTTCTACCCAAAATCTAATCTGCTTTTGAGTGGAGTAGATATTAATATAAATAGATTTTATAAATAGGTTTCTATTACATGCAGTAATTCCCTTCATTTCTTTCCTCCTTGAAAATGTGTTTGTCTGCTGTTATTTCCATTTGCTGTGATGATTAACAATACTTTAACACGTATTTGAAGTATTTCTCCTTAATGGTCCCAAACACTGAAGCTAACAGTGCTATTAAGTACTGATTTTTTTGGTATTTTATTAATGTTCTCTAGAGTTAGATAATCCATATGATCCTCCTATCTAAAACTGCTCTGGAACAGATACCTGATGAATTTCAAACAATAAAAAGGCCAGTACTTTAGCTAAATTCCTGATCTATCTCCTGTTTAAAATTAATGAATTTGCTTTGCACATTTGCCAGCTTCCTGATCTAAGATTGTAGGAAAAAAAGAAGCAAGATTGAAAACTCCATGTTAATATGTCATGAGAGTCTAAGATAAATGTGAATGAAAAATAAACCACTGAAGATTGTATTTGCTACTTATTTCTGTATTTTTGTAATCCAAATTGTAGGTGAAAAACAAAAAAATAGTAATTTTTAAAAATCATTCTGAATTATGCACTGTTCAGAATACTTTCATCCAAATATGCTTAAGAAGGTCCTATATTTAATTACAATTTACTCTTTAGACCATCATTAACCAAACAATTACATATGTTTAACTGGTTGCAAAGGAACTGTTCTTCATATCCTTAATTTGTAATGATGATTGCTCCATCTCAATAAGCATTAGTCCATTTCAAAGGGCTACGTCTCATATATCAAATTACTAAATGCAGTTCTAAAGCTTGAAAATTGAATTAAAATATTAATTATTTTTTATTAATTAAAAAGAATTAGTATTAAATAAAAGTTGAATTTCAAGACTGCTAAATGTTGGGCTTCCTTTCAGTTGCTGATAATTTTGCCAAGTTTGAAATGCTTGGGTTAAAATTACCCTGAGGTGTTCATGCAGCCAGTTTTGTTTGGCTTGGTTTGGTTTGTTTTCTTCCACAAGAAAAAGGAAATGTTTTTATTTTTATTTTTTAAACCAGAGTATTTTGCTCAGGATTGCTGTCCATGAAGCAGTCAAAAAATGGCAGTGCTATTTTAATTTGTCTTCTTAGTGACTAGACTTTTTTGATAGAGTTACATAATTACACACCAGTTTTTTTCCACTGAGCATTGCATAAGGGTAGAGTAAGGAGGCTCCTCAGGGAACAGCCCAGGACTGTGCAATTACAAGAAGCCCTCCTTGTCATTGTCACAAGCCCTCCAGAGTCATTTGCTGCAGAAGATGTCAGGTGAACAGTGAGTGAGGCAGGAGGCCATGAGTTGGGGTGAGAAGGTCTTGGGAGGAAAGCAGAAAAATGAAGCAGCAGACTTGAACTATCCTACTTCTCAGAGCTAAATAGTTAATTTAGAATGTTGTATAAGCACAACTATGCTGCTTGTTGTATCCAAATCGTTCATTGCTGCCCCAGATATCTCTCAAATTTCTGCAATGTACCGTGTAGACACACATAATTTTGTGATCTTTATTTTCTAACTTCCTCTATTGAAGTTCTAGGGTCTGATTTGCAGAAATTGTGTGCACTCACAGCTGCCATGACTGTCTGTGGGATGCTGCTTTGAACATCTGAACTGCTGTGTAATTCTTAGTACTTCAAAAAATCAGGTTCTGTGTGTCTTTGATTGAATGAGAAAATTAGTGGGCACTTTGGACGTTTCTATCTGTGTGCCTCAGTTCTCAGTCTGTAAAATGGGGATGATAATTTCATCAAATGGTTGTGGAAGTAGTCATCAGTCTAAGAAGAGCACTCAGCTACTGAGTGAGATACACTGAGAAGTACCAAAAAAAAAGCCACAGGAAATGAATAACTGTATTCAGAGCATGTTTAAATAACATGCAGTAAGAAAACTCTTAAACCACTCATTGGGCATAGATGAGACAACAACAATTGAATAGTTGCTCATTACATGGACAATTGCCATTCTTTGCCCTGACAGCAACAGTAAAGGAAAAAGGCTCTATGTGAACCTGTAATTAAAGGCTGCATCAAAATCTGAATGCAAAAAGACATCTCACTATATTTCCTTTGGAATCTATAAAACTGATATTTATGCACTTCTGACTGCTTCATTCCTTGCTCTTCCTCTCTGTTTCTTTTCCTGTTAAAAATTTGAGCTACAAAATCTACTATGACTTTTTGGCTGAAATTTATATCTCCCTAAGAGGCAGGAAAATAGCATTTGAAATTGCTTATGTAATGTTTACCTGGTCTCTTGACTGCTTTATTTAACTTGGAAGAGTCATAAAAAAAAACGTGGACAAAATATGTTTCCAATTCATTGAGTCCTATGCGTATTTTTTCATAATCAATTTTCATTAATCCATTTACCATGAGAGATGTATTTAATTTCCTGTCATCTTAATTTTGCTCGTGCAATCCAGTGTAGGCTCCCTATCCATCTTTTTCCTGAGAGTAAAACAGAATTTGAGGAAAATAGCTCTGTGTACTCAATATACAGTATGGATATCTCAGTGAATATACCTATGGACACCAAATGAAATTCTGGTTTTCACTCTGAGGTTTATTTAAGTGCTGTTGATATAACATTTGGGAATATAGTCAACAAATTGCTATAGAAACATTTTGTTGGTATAGTTACAGCAGTTATAGGCTGTAGAACTGTTTTCACTGAGATAGGAGACCATAAACTCTTTTGACAGTGACAGTGACCTGTCACTGCAAATGTGTTATACCCTGGTCAATACAAATCATTGACAAGGACCTCCTAAAGTACAGCAATCCTTTTTTTCTGAGCTTTTTTTTGTCATTTTATTTCATTCCATCACGTGTGATAGAATAAAATGATAGCTTTCACATTGATTTATACCCAACAGACAGCTTATCTAAATTCAGCACGTTTAAATACATTAAACAATGCAAATAAGCAAAGCTTTTCCCACAAACTTCCCAGAATTAGCAAAAAAATGTTCACGATCTCATATAGTTTCTTTCCAACTCTGAATGAACTGAAATGTGGGTGATATCATATATCCTGAATAGGATTAATTCCACTGCAGTTTAGGAATCTGCTGTGCATACTTTGACTTTCTGACACCCAACTTCATGTCCCTTTTTACTCAAAGAAAACATTTTAGAACTTGATCTATTTAGCACATTAATAAGTCTGTTTCCAGATAAGATGCACAACACACAGAAATTATTTCTTGATTTACCATGAGAAGCTCAGGGAATCTGGGCAGAAAAATGCACTTTTGCTGTTAATGTTCCAAACTGATGTTAAATCCGTATCTATTGTGTTAATAAATTAAACTGGTCATCTGCATGAGCAGTGAAATACCCACATCTAGAAACTAAATTATCTGAACAGTGCTTAGCATGGGTAGGATTGGGGCCAGCTGGCATTACCCAGTTTGTCCTTTGGTACAAAGTGGCAGTCAGCATGCAGCCTGAAGGAATGGCAAGACAACAAATGCAGGATTGTTTAATTTACACGTGTGGATGTTCTTTATATCTACATTGCATCCCAGTATATGTATGCCCGCGAGTGAAAGGCATCCATTCTGCTCTTCAAGGGGACTTTATCAGCTGGAAACAAGTGCACAGTACTAAGTCTCTGGAGTTACAAATAAATTTTAGTATTTCTCTTCTAGTAACACCATGCTATCTTCCTCTTCTTAGTTAAGATTTGAGTCTTTAAACATATTTTTAATGAGCCCTGCTCTTGAAAGTAACTGTTTATTGTTAGGCATATTAAGTGAAATATCTTTGAGGCCAGTATGTCACCTATTTTATTGATAAGACTGTTAAATGACTTCCTGTGGCAGATATTACATAGATAGGTACAAGTCCTAATGTTACTTTCTTTTATTTCTCTGTGTGTGATAATCTGAGATTAGCAGTAAAGGCACCAGGAAAGTAAATCTCCTTCTAATGCGATTACATTTCATGTAAGTGGAGATATAACCAGGGAGTGTGTTTAATATGTTTCATCTATCAAAACAAAAAGGGAATGGGGTAAAGAAAAAGAGTGAGGTGCATGCTAGAATTTTTAATATTTCAGCTATTTGAACAGTAACTTCTTAAATCTCATCTTGTATATTCTATGAATACCACTAAGAATCCAGACAATACCGAGTGGTGTTTCAGATATTTCAGACTCTGAAATGTGCATACTAAATTTAGAACAGGCAGGTAGGTAAAACCCAGTTACTATATATACTTCCTCCTCTATGGCCATACATACTGACATATCTGGTCCATGGGAAAAGATGAATAAAGGTAGAGGGTCATATTAAGTGAGACAAAGCCAAATCAGCCAGTCAGGGGCCAAGTTTTTGAATGAAAGGGTAAGAACCAAGCAGAAAGTGGATTAGAAGAGTGATGATAGTAGAGACAGGGAAATGCGCCGTAATTCTGAGCTCTGCACCTACTAAGATTAGAATGCAAAGTTGATAACAGTAAGCAGTTTCCATTCAATTCTTCATATTCTTCCTTTCTAGCTGGATGACTATTATTTATCAACTATTGCAGTTTCATGTTCCTTACCCTTTCTGTCTGTCATATCCCCAATCCTTCATTTTTTTAACCTCTTCAGCTTGCATTTTCACATTTTATTATATGTTCCTCTTCCTTCTGGATAATTCTTTTTAAATTTCTTGTAAACTGCTCTCTCTGTTCTCTTGTTGGTGCTTGTCAGTTTGGTCTACATTATGGATATCACTCTAATTCTGAGGGGAATTATGATGAAAATAGGAAGAACAATTCATCAGGAAGTTTTGGTTATTCATTTCCAAAGAAACTTTTGGAGTTACTCTTCCTGAGTCATTAACTTAAACATTAACCCTGCTAATGTGGGTTTCTCTGGAGGAATCAGAATGAAATTGTTTCTGGAAGCCTGAAGTGTGATGAGGAGTGATCCAATACATTGCTTGTGACCTTGTTTCAAATATCTCCGTGGGTGGATGTTCTTTTTTTTCTGGGCAAACTATAACAACATCTGATGACTTTAACCTGGCAAGCCTGGCAATTTGACAATTAAGACTAAGTAATTAATTTTAGTGTGTTTTAGTAGAGGTGCACAGCATTTGCCAACCAACTGACAATACTTAGAACAAATTAGGTCTTTCACCAAGAAAATATTCAAAAAATAGGGAGACACAGAAACATATATGTTAACAAGTATTGTTCCATTAGAAGCAGCATTTCCTTGCACTTATGATTGTGAGTTAATTGATCCATAAGTTTTCTCGTGACACAAAAATTAACTCTCTACAAGAAATTATGTAGTTTGGTCTTCAATCTTAGATTAAAAAAACCCCACAAAACAAAACCAAAAGAACCTCCAGCAAATTAAATTAGACAGAAATAAACAGGAAAAAAAGGTCAAAATGCCAATTGATTTGTAGAACTATTAAGAGTAAACCAGTCAAATTAAATTCTACCTATTAAATACCTTCTGTACCTCATAATAAGCACTCAAAAGATAAGGTCTATGAAAGCAAAGGTCATTTCTATAATTTTAACAGCAAAAAGATTTCAGTTAACCCACATCATGGAAGTACTGACTACATGAATCTTTTAAAGTTAGAACATCTGTGAAATATATTAAAACAATATAATTTATTCAGAAAAAAACCTTAAATGTACAATCTTACAAAGGTGAAATGTTCATGTCACCATTATTCTGTGATAACTCAGTTATCTTAATGCATTCAACTGTGAACTGCCTACTGAATAGAAACAATGGCTCATAATGGCAAAATCCATTTTCAGATCAAGTGAAGAAAAGACAATTTACATGTCACCTCTACTCCACTGCCTGGCATTGTCATTAAAGAAACACTTTCAATCAATATTGCTCATTTGCAAATTAAGTATGTGAATATATAAAAGGCATTAACGTTTGTCAAACTCTAGCCCTTTCAGTACATTTGGGGGTCTCACATTGTTCTCAAGTATTCAAAAACCTTGTGAAAGCTTTCTAATTAAAAGCCTTTCTCTGCTTTCTCAAACTTACATTTCTACGACATAGAAGTGGAAAGGTCTTGGATACTATAGAAGACTTTGCTTCATCGACTGAAGCTAGTAAAAAATTAATTGCAGATCCAACATATTTTTTGAGTGACTCATACCCAAAATTCTCGGCTAGGCTGTGCTTTGCCAGCATGGGAAGGCTGATCTTAAGGTGAAGCTCAGAGGGAGTCTTAGGGCCTATTGGACTTCCAGACACAGCGTCCAAAACCCACAGGGAGAATTCATTTAAAATATGTGCTATTTGCAAGCCAGATAATTCAGCAGCTTGAAATATCATAAAAATTATGTATAGGGGACTGTTGTAAATCCAGGGCTTTCATGGGAATGAAACAACCAGACCTTCTAACTATGACAGTGCAGAGGGTGCAATTGTGATTTTAGGCTGCTCTCTCTCTGTAAAACCTTTCCAGCATCCATTAATGTGAGGGTAGGTCTGCAGTATTGCTTGTGTATTTAACTACACATATGCATTATCATTATTTAAACAAGGAAGAGAAGTACTGTACCACAGCTATAAACACCTTGGAAAGGAGATTTTTTGTTTATTTGTTAGTTTGTTTTGTGGTGTGGTTTTAGTTTGCTTTTTTTTTCTTCCTGCAACCAACTGACTACATACAGGACTAAATTTTTAGGTATTCATTTTCTGACTGCAAGACTAATACATTTTGACTAAATGTTAATAAACTCTCCTAAGATCAAAAATATAGGATGGTTGCATTAAATCTGTGTGTTTACTAGTAATTTAATCAACTGAAATATGTCCCTCACTCCAGCTAAATTTTGAATTACTCTAAGGACTTGTTTGGAAGAGTGGCTGAGACAAAAAGAATTGTTAAGCAACATGCAAATATTTTAACAGTAGATGACTAAGTTGCAGTAAGTGGCCTGGAGTTCACTAACATAAACCTGAGGCTGCAGAGTGGGAAAGGATACAAAGGTGCAACCATTCCCACACAACTCTTTGACTTCAATGAGTTAAAACTCATAGGTTAAAAGATGAAGCACATTAGCAATAATTTTAGTAATGAAGAATAATCTTAGATCCACTTCCTCAGGTAGCAAACCTTAACATAGTCCAAGAATGTCTGATATGTGGAAACACAATTTAGAAAAATCAAATCTGCATGTCACAATAGGAATATTTTATAATGATGAAATGTACTGAGAAAGTTTGAACTTTGCTTATTTTTTTTTCCTTTTTGTTTGAAGAAATTGCACCCTTCAGGCAGTAGGTAAAACTTTTCCCCTCTGTTTCAAAGAGAAGTACAATAATACCAGTGATTCCTTATTCTATGGCAAATAAAAATTTTCCTGAAGAAATTTACTAAAAATAAGGCATATATAAAATTTATTTCTAACTTTATTTAACTTAATTTTATATTATTTAGAGTTTATTTAAAAGAAAAAAAATTCCTGAAGATTTCTGCTTGAGCATCTGCAAAACCCACTAGAGGTAGTATTATACAAAAAATAAGCAATAATCCAAGGTATCTTAGTCCCAAGAGAGGACTATATTCCTCTGCAAATCTTGAGTATTTAAGTGACCAGTCACCCTTAGAATCTTTGTGTTTCAAAAACACAAGACATGAGATGTCTTCTACCAGGAAGGAAGTCTAACTGTGGTTCTCCTGTAGCTGTCTGTCATAAACACTTCACTCATGGATTCTGTGCCATGGGAATATTTTGTGCTGTTTGCAGAATGTCTCTTTCATCATGTGCCTTTTGCAGAGCCCGGATGTCTGACTGTATCCATTGATCCACCTTAGAGGCTAATTTTAGATATCAAGAAAACTAAATTGGAAGCACCTGGGGAGCCTGTTTGGGTCATGTTTCTATTCCCTGAAATAAATATTTAAATCTTCCCAACATCTCTATAAGAATTAAAATATAGCTTAATTCCAATACATAAATACTTTCATAATTCTACCTCAGACATTATTTCCCCTCCTCTACAAGCCTCTATAGTCTGACTTTGAATCATAACTTTAATAGGGGCATTTTTCAAAGCAGTTTATTGTATTTATTCTGTAAGAAAATGCAAGGTAATATGTTGATTGCAAAAAGTTCTAGTTTCCTTCTCATGTCATCTTTACTGATGACTGCAAAGGCCTATTATTTCATACATTTTTCATTTGCCAATTTAGTTATGGTTGTGTGAAATCTTTCATTTTTTGCCTTATCAATCCCACAGACTCTGGTGTCTTCCTGGTAATCCCACAAAGCCTTGACCTCTTTGTTGCTGGAATATGTAATTGGCCAGCACTATTTGGCATTTTTGTTGGTGACATAGACAAAGGGATCAAGGGCACCCTCACCAAGTTTGCTGATGACACCAAGCTGTGCAGTCAATGGACTGGAGGGAAGGGATGTCATCCGGCAGGACCTGGACAAGCCTGAGAAATGGGCCTGTGAGGGGCTTATGAAGGTCAACAAAGCCAAGTGCAAGGTCCTGAACCTGCCTGGGGCAATCCCAATCACAAGTGGATCTGGGCTGAGAATGGATTGAGAGCAATCCTGAGGAAAAGACACAGTATCCAAATGTCTTCCCTAAGTGTGGGTAGAAGGGAAGAATGAGCCTCAGCCTTCTGGCTTCACTGTTAACACAGTCCTCTGTGCAGTTTGCCTTTGCTGAAAGGGAACATTTGATTCTAGTTCATCCTCTTTGGCAAGACACCAGTTCCTTTGCTGCAAAACTGAACCCCCTTTCTGACCAGTTCTCTTCCATGGGTTTATGCCATCACAGGTGCAGTACTCTGCATTTGCCTTTGCTGAGGTCATGAGGTCACTGGCAGTCAGTTTTTGCCATGTGCAGCCAATCAGTGTGAACAGCATTTTGCCTGCCAGTGTATTGATCACTTTCCACATCAGTTTTGTGTCCTCTGCAAACTGGGTCATGTGTGACTCAGTTATTAAACAGTATTATCCCTAGACACTGCCCTTAGGGAGTCATACTAGTAATCAGTTGCTAGACTTCTTTCCGATGATCATGACACTTTGAGCCCTGTGTTCAGTCAGTGTTCAACCCAACTCATGGGTTATCCATCCAGTCCAACTCTCTTTAGTTTGAGTACAAGGACACTCTGGTCAAAAGTATGCTCATGGATGCTGTGAGTGTGTCCAAAGCATTGCTGCTGTCAAAGTTAGCAATGAAGGCAGAAGTCTGTTTTGCACCATATATTGTATCTATTGGTGTGTGAGAAACAATTATTAGCTTGTATATTTTATCTATTCCAAAATGTCTGAAATCCTCTGAAACCCATTTTTTATTATATATTTTGAAACTTATGCAATTTCTGGAGACGCACAAGGGCATATACAACCATTTGAATGTCCAAAGGTCACTGAAATAGTAAGAAAGGTATCCAAATTACCAATCAAATGGCTCTGGGGTGAATTATTCTCTGAAGCACACCTGTTTCATCTCAGGAAGCACTAGTTGGCTCACTTCATAATAGACTCCAAGACAAGTGAATGAGTTTCTGAGACAGAGCCAGGGGACTAAGTTCTTTGACTGTGTAAATGCATGTTTAGCCTAAAACCTCCTTATAATTTAGTTTCTCTGCTAGGATTTCTAGCAGAGGAGAGCAGAGTGGAAAGCACAAGGATGCCTAGTGCTGGTCTCTCTGCGTTTCAACATAAAAAGTGCTCCTAGGACATGTATTTTCAGTAATGCTGCGTGTCCACTGGTACAGAGTGTAATGTTGTCAGAACTAAAGTTCTTTCAGCTAAACAAGAAAAATTTCAAACTCCTTTATAGTGTGGAAATAGCTGGAAACCACTGATCCAAAGAAAGACAAACTCAGAAACATTAGAATCTGACTTCAGGATTATAACATTTACATCAAGGAACTTTTTAAAGACTGATTCTTAATGGTTTGATCAAAAATAATTCTGAAAAAATTATAAACATGAACAAGATGCATGAAAACTGCAGAGCAGAGCAGGTGGAAAATCAAGTGTGAAATTGGCAAATTTTTGAGTTACATGGGAAATCTAGGGCTTTATTATTAGACACTGTGTGACTAGAACTGAATTGCTGAGGTTATGCTATCTAAACAATGGCAATTTATTATGTTGTAGTAACACAATCTTTAACCCAGATTTTAAAAATGTGCAAAATAATTATTTAATTGAACCGAGCTAGACAAGGCATGACCAGCAAATGACTTAGACCTGTGTAATGGGAATTTTAGTGGGAGTGAAGATGAAATGGAATATCTCATTTGCTAAGTAACCTATGGATTTCTTTCCTGCCATGGCTGCACATCAAAGGGGGCAGGGCTACAGGACATTGCAAGGACATTTAGGAAGATGAATTTATTCCTTTTACTTATGTGTACTGTTATGTTGTGACAATATCAACTTATATGCAGAAGGACTAGATTATATCATATGTGAATGGAAAGTTTTGAATTAAAAAGTGATTGTTATTTAACATATATCATCATTGAACAAGGAGATCTCTATAGTTTGTGGTAAATTTATTATAGTTACAATGTATTTTGTGCAGGTACATTTTCAGCTGAGGAAATTCATACCTGACTTATTGGAAAACCACAAAAAATAATGCAATGAAAATTCTCTTTAATTAATCATAGAATCATAAAATGGTTTGGGTGGAAAGGAACCTTAATGATCATCTCATTCCAATCTCCCTGCCATGGGCAGACACGCATTCTACTAGACCAGGATGCTCAGGGCTCCATCCTGCCTGGCCTCGAGCACTTCCAGAGATGGGGCATCCAGAACTTCTCTGGACAATCTGTTCTAGTGCCTCACCACTCTCGTTAATTACTGTTAAATAACATTATCTGCCTTTTTGAAATTTTTTGTTTGTTGCTGTTGCCACATTGCAAAACAGGAAGACCCATTCAGAATTATTATGACTTTGATTTGCTCATTTCAGAGGCATACCCTAAGTAATCTTAACTCTTCTATAGTTTTTCTTATAAATCCAGAAACTAACATATCAGAACAACAGAAATGACACCTTTGTCATGTTATGAACCTGATTATGCTTAAAAGCACAAAATGAATGATAAGGATCAACTAGGGATCCTCAAGTCTACATTTCTGACTCCAGTTGTGTCACGGTTGTAACAACAGAGTTGGTAAATTAATCATCAAATAAAGAAAACCAATAACCAAAATAGAAAAATTAGTGTTTTGTGTGACAGTGCAATTTTTTCCTAATTATTTTTTGCTTGAATATCAAAAAATGCTTATTCACCTGGGGCAGGTGTTGCAGATTTGCCCCTTTTTACACAACAAAAGAAGAGATAACAACTAAAAAATGACACCACATAACAATAGCACCCAAAAATATAGTTGTACACTTTTTCAGCAGAAGGATCAATACAAGCTTCTAAGAACATATAATGCCAGTGTGCCACACCCATCATTCTCTCCCTTTAGATTGCAAGGTTATCAAGGAAGCTGTCAGTCACAGCAGCACAGTTAATCTTCAGGAGTCAAAGCTGCGTTCCAAAACTGTCCACAAACCCAAAAAACTGCCAGCAAAGAAAGGAAAATTACTGTGAGTCTAAATGCCACCAGACTAAAGTGGCAGACCTTGATCCATGCTCCTAGATATCTCTGGCAGACTTCCTACCGTCCCCAGAGAAAGCAGATTTTGCTCAAATTCCCATCAATAAAAATTGTGGATAACATTGTTGAAGTCAGGAGTTTTTAGAAAATTAAATGCATAGATAATTTTGTTACATCTTCAGTTACCTCTTTGATGAAAACCATTACAAATTGCATTTGAAAAGGGAAATGTAAGATTATACATCTTATGCAATAGGGCCTTTAAATGTGATTTTCACCTATACTGCACTTTTTAAGTTGTTTCCTGAAACAGGGTTCATTTGAAAGGCTGGTTATTAGTAAAATACCTTCACAATTTATTGCTGATGTATGATTAGTTTCTGCAGTTAATTCCATATCTATATCTAAAGAACTAAGAAGGCCTGATGAGGACTTCGATGTTACTTGAAGGCTGGGAATTTAGTTACAGCACTAACTAAATTGTAAATGATAGTAAACTGTGAGTAAAAGGTGTTATAGCCACGCTTGCAAAAGCTAGTTTTTCCTTTTTCTTTAGCTGTGAGTGTTTTGGTGATCACAATCTGTGACTGTTGACAACATAGGAATACATTCTGCATCCACTCCTTTGACTGTGGAGCTTTATTTTTTAGTGGAAATCAATGGCTTTTGCCTTATAACACAGAAAGAAATCTCAGCAGCATTTATGGTAGCTTAAGCACGTAATTTCTGTTAATCTTAAGGGGAACTTCTCCTGCACAACTCTAAAAAGTTACTTCAGCACATCCTCTCTTTTTTCCGGAGGTGCCATTTGTGATATAGCTTGTCACAGGGACTTGGTACGCAATTTTACTTTTTTTGTTACAAGCAGCAGCCATTGACATTTCTCTACCTAATTCATGTCACCATTATAAATAGTTACATTTGGAACTATTACGTGAACGTACTATTTATACAAGAGAAGATGGGGAATCAAAGCCAATATTTTCCTGTGAAGGATGCAAAACCAGAAGAACATTTTTCTCCTAAACAGATGGGATCAATCAGTATAGGTTAATGTGTATTTTCAGCAATGCCTGTCCTTATTTTACCCTATGAAACCCTCTTTTAGCTGATTTCATGAGCTGCATTTTGAGGACACCTGAAAAGTAGACAGACAGCCATATAGAAGCCAGGCATTCCTTGTTTCAGGTTATTAGGCATCCACAGACTTAAAACTTTTCCTCCCGTAGTTCTTAATTTTCAAAGCCTGTAGTTAAAAATTTCTGCTCTTCAATTTGCATAATGACTTTTCACTGCAATTTTACTGGTAGATCACCAATTTAAAGATATCTTTGGCCATTCCTAACAGATTGTTCTCTCAATCTGATGGAGCAATAAAATGATTTTCCAGCCTGACTTCAGTTTTGAGGAAATGAGCTTCAGTTCCCAAAGAATATGCTCAGTAAAAGTCACCTTAATTGACACCATGGTGAATTGGCAGCCTTCCTTAGAGAGGCCAAGCACTATCTGACCTGAGTTAGATTCTCACCCTGAAGAGAATGACTCTAGAAGATAGTATTATGTACTATCGGATACTTCTAAAGTTCTCCTTTTTTCCTATAAATTCATTCACCCCCATTAAAAATTCATTACAATACACACTAAGTGATAATTCCTCCAGAAAGAAAAAGCACTGGCTTTTCAGATGCAAGTATAGCTATTATAAGGGCAAGAAACTGTTTTATATTCAAAAGGTATTTGTAGTTACACACTGTTTAATCTAATTAGGTAGCTGAGCATTAGCTGTTACAGTTCAAACTAATTAGGCTCCTAAATATGTGTATTAAGTCATGCTTGGGAATTACTACTGACCAACACAAGTGTTTAGGTGCCCAAATTAGATAAGAAAAATCCTATGCAGTTTGTTTAGACTGTTAAATGCTGGTAGTCATGTCAGTTCCCCAGTGCCCCAAAGCACTGGGACATAGGACAAACCTGGCACTGATACCATTTAGATAAATTTGCGTACACTGACATAACTTGACATGACTGGGAAGAGTGTTAATGCATTCTGTCTCTCAGCTGGCTTACTAGCCTGCAGGCATATTCCTGCACTTCTAACACATTTACTTTGGGACCAGAACTGGGTTGCACTATCCTGGTTTGGGTCGTAGGTAGAGTTAGTTCTATTGAAAAAGCTGTATAATTTGATCCCATCTGGGCAGTGAGCTAGGTGTAAAGGCAGCTTCCTTTGAGCATACAGACATTTATAAAAATATCCAGCTTTTATGTGAATACACATGAGGACTTTTGGGAGCCCATCTAAGACTGCATTGAATGTACACATTACAATTTTCCTTTACTGCTTGGATCCAGACCTTTCTTTCAACTATTTCAGTGAAAGCTTTCTATATTGATGAAAGCATATTCTTGCCCATGTCAGAAGAGAGTTTGTCAGGAGATTAGGGGTTGGGTTCTTGTATATCCAGCTTGAAAATAACTTTTGCAGTCAAGCATTTCAAACTGATTTGGCTGTTTCACTATTCCCATGTTTTTATATGTTAACATTCACAAGCAATGAAAATAATCCTTTTAATTTTTTTTTTACTATGTTTCTTTTTCTTCAAGACATGAAATATAATGTGTTTGTTTTGTTTCGTTTTGTTTTAAAAATCTCCGCCCTGTCTGGCCAAACCATCAGAGAAGAACCACAGTATCAGAGTAACAAAAACACAGTTTTGCTTTGTTCTCAAAATATCATCCAGGCCCCTGACTGAACTTTCTATCATCTGTGTTGAATACATGTAGATTATCAGACTGGCCAGTCTCTCTGTGTAGAATATTAGTAGTTGGAATGATTTTGGGGCTACTCTATTTTCTCCACACATCTAGGCCCTGATAGGAAGAAATTCCAAGCTGTGGGAGAGTTCTTTTATATAATGAATTATTTTAAGAAACCTTAGCCACAACTGGCATCTTTCCTCATCTTTCCTGAACTCTTTGTTTTCCTTTTTTTCCTGAACAAGACTTCTGACTGTGTCTCAATGCCTCTTTAGCCCTCCAAATCTCAAATAACTACTGCTCAAATCTAAAGTTTATCTCCTCAGTCCTAAAGTCCATCCCATCTTCATTGGTCTCTTACATTTTCAGGATCTCTCTCATCTTATCAACTCCTGTTTTTCTTCTGTTCCCAAAGGTGCTCCTCAGTTTCAGGTCCTCTAAAGAACTGCTGGCTTCTTACTACCACCTTTTAACCCTGACTTCAGCTATTAGTGAAAATTGTTCACGTGCAGACTGAGCTCTTCTGTTCTTCCCTGACAGCCAGATGGGAGAGCAGAAGCAAATAATGACAGCAGTGGCTCAGCAGAATGAATATTTCCCCTTTCCATAAGAGGCATTCCCATCCTTTCTCCCTGCTTCACCATCTCCACATTGTAGTTTGGTTTCCTCTCTTTGCTTTGCTGCACGGATGATTGGAGCATCATTAGCTATATGAGCTACAATAGCAGCATCTGCAGATCTTAGCCAGGGCAGAACTGCAGTAATATTCCTCTTATGCAGGCACTAGAAATCATTTGCTTCTGCTCCTTATTTGATTGTTGCAATAATCCCTACCCTGCTTTTCACTTTGGCAGGCTAACACTCTCAAAATTATTTTCCAGGTGTAGTACAGGGGCTTATTGCAGGCTAAGTACACATCTGAAATGCATCCAAACTGATGGGGAGGGGGCTAAGAGGCTTTCACAGAATGGACATAACCAGATTGTGACAGTTGGGGACAAAAGAGGAGGGCCTGCTGTTATTTTCTGTAGTATTGCCGAAATAGCCTTTTTTTTTTTTTAAACTTTCCCTCTCCCTCTTTCGTCTCTCTTATAAAATCATTCTAGTGATATCTTTGCACTTACATGTGCAGTGTCAAACTGTTCTGTGCATGTGCACCAATATGGTTCTGCTGATGTTCAGGGGAGCTCTGGCAGTGCCAAAGCTGTAAGTTACAGGACTCTGTATAGAGCTGTTCACCCTTCAGTGTTTTTCTGAAGCCTGGGTTCATGTGATTGTGTCAGATTCTCAATTTTTTGTTAATAAATTAATAGGTTGCCATAAAAATAAGAAAATATGGCTCTCAAGCTCTTAAAACACAGTGTATAGACTATACAAATAAGAAAAAAAAAAGAACATTTCCAATAAGAACAAAAAGTGTTTCATAGGTAATTTTGATTTTTTTCATGACATAAAATATTAGTAAAGATTTGTACTAACAAAATTGACCAGATTTCTGCCATGTGTTTTAACTTGCCATTCAAGCACAAGTCCAAAGCACTGCTGACTCAACCAACATATTGGCATGTTTGTTCTTCTGGAGTTAAGATTAGATTGTTTTCTGTACTTCAGCTGCCCAATACAGCAATTTGACTGACCTGCTCAATTGTGTTTATACTACAACAATTTGTTCTGCTAAGAAATCCCACATTACCCACTGTTTCAGGCAACATAGCTTTGGAATAGAACATTTTTTTTCCGTGGGCCGTGTTTGATATTTACTCTGTTGCACTTTTTCACTTCTGTCACGTTCAGAAGATAAGCTGACATTTTATTTTTCATTTTATTTTTTCCTCCCAAGTGTATTTTTTTTTTTTTGTGACAATGACTGGCATTTCTGAGCTGAGGTTTTTGACTATTTAAAATGATTTCATGCATAGGAAGTCCATATGTTGTCACCTTAGTCCTTCCTCTTTACCCTTCTTTTCATCAATAATCAGCAGGTACTCAGGGATCCATCTGTGTACAACAACCAGGTTTTCCCAACAACAAGCCCGTGTGAAGTCAAAGGAATCTTGGCTCAGGCACGATCCAGTCTACATCTGCTAGCATAGATGGCTTACAGCATCATTCATTCTGTTAGGATAGTACCTCAGTGTTATACTGGCAAATCTTGTGTATTTATAGAAAAAAATATTTTCATAGCTTAAATTAATTTTAATATCACATGTTAATAAGGACCAATTAATAAGTAGCTATAGAAATAAAACAAAAATGCTGTAAGGTTTTTTATATTTGAGTGAAAATTGTTTCTCTTTAATGAAGATACATAAAATTCCTGGGTTTTGCTCACCTCACTTGTAAATATAAATGTAAATTACCTTAGCTAAATCAGATAATTTTTTGATAAATACATAGGGCAATACTGAATCTTTGCATGCCTTTGAGGGATGTGTGTGAGGGATAGAGAGCCCTATGCACTTCAAGTTTCTAACAGGTGAGAATCCTTATGCCTTGGCAGTTTTTCCCCCTATAGCAAACAGAATCTCCAGCCTAGTTATGTCTGAAAATATTTTTTAAGACAATTTTTAAAACAGGTAGGAGGAGAGCTAAAATGTTGTCTAAGATGAGTAGAGGAAAGTGAACACTGGACCTGCCTCAATCTAACAAGGTCTCGATAATCTTCTAAATTCTTGCTATGCTAAGACTAGAAACTGAGTTTAGATGACTATTTAGACTTCATTTTTAGATGTCTTTTTTAGTGTCTCAACACATTCATCCTACCTGTCTCAGTTGCTTTTGCAGAATATCCTGAGATTATATACATGTATGCTGTATCTTTCAGGGGCTGACTCAGGCATCTATACAATCATTTTCAAAGCAGACTTATACTCCTTTTCCACAGATAGCAATGTAAAGAAATTGTGACCAGATTAAGATAATAGAGTTGAATCTTCTTAGTTTGCACTTATTTCCCTTATGCAATATACTCCAGTTTTCTGGGATATTGCATCTTCTAAATGGATCTCATGCTACTGACTGAGATCTCTCAGCCAAGCCAGACAGAAGGATGATTTCCCATGCTTTCCTGAGTGGTTCTAGAAAATGTTCATTCTGTTCTCTTTTTAGCAGAACCAAAAGGTATTCATGATGATAACAGACACAGTGAAATATGGGTCAGATACATCCCAAGTGCAGCGCCATTGATTCACTGTCTCTCATTTGTTTACCAAGGAATAATGCCCTTCAGATATGATCAGCTTGGAAAGAAGTACAATGTGGATGGTAACACAGCCAATAAATACTTTATGATCATTGTACAATAATTTATGAGTGCCTAAGAGAAGAATTTAAGCCATCATTATCAGATTCTCTCACCAGGTGGTTTAGAACAGCTACTTTCCCAGAAATGGAAAGAGCTAGGCCCAGGGAAATATACCAGAACCAACTTAGAATAGCTACTGCTGGCATCTAGCACAGCTGGAAATAACCTATGCTTCCCAGGCAGCAGTACAGAGCTAAGCTGAAATGAACTAACTTTGCTCTTTGCAGCAGAGAAGCTATTTTTCCACGTTAAGAGGTGCTCCATGTTACCAAGGCCAGACAGCTGCTAGTATGTGACCTGGTTCTTTTGAAGCAAGCTTTCTATTCTCATGAGGGGCATTCCTGGGAGAACTGATCTGTGTCAAAGCAAGAGCATCCAGTGGCATATTTGTTAACTACAAACATATGGATCAGAAGTATTTCCTTCTGTTGCCAAACAGTGCCTCAGTCAGAAGTGCTCAGATCTCTTGGGAAAATGTAAAACCCTTTGTCTGTGCAGCAGCTTAGCTTGTGCTCTCAGACTCCAGAAAATGTGATTCATCCTTCCCTGTGTCCCTACATAAAAGAGTATTCAGGCCTGTGTCTGGTACTTGATATTTGGTCTTCAGGGAAACCTCGGGTGTACTCAAATTAGACTTCTGGCATTCCACCTGGCATGGAATTTAGTATGGAATCTAAACCTGGATAGAAGCATTTCCAAATCTTGCTGTGTTCACATGAAAGGCAGTCATACAGTCAATATCTTTGCTTTCTTAAATATAGCGTGTCAAACTGCTTGAAAATAACCTCCTTGTCATCCATCCTTCCCTCCTGTTTCCTGAAATAATTCAGTAGTGAATGAAAATTCTTGAAAGCAACTGAATCCTTATTTTCTGAAAATATTGTATGATAATTTTTGAATAACATGTTACTTTAAAATACTTTGCATACATTTGTGTGAGTTTGATCCCTTCTACGTCTAAAAGGCTGTCAAGGAGACCTGACAGTGATGCAATGTGGGGTTAGCAAGGGGAGAAGGAATTGTTAGCAGTACAATATCCTTCACTGTCTGTCTGGGCTGAACACTCTGTAAGAGATAAGATTGAAGAAGAGCCCAACAAGGAGCTCAATGTGTGATTTTACTCTTTGAAGTAGAACAATCAGCACCTGCCACTTCCTTGTAATCCTGAAACACAGAGAGAAGCTACGAAACCTGTACATTTCCTGTAAAAGGACTAAACTTCAGCTTTTAAAATTACTGGGGAAATTAGATCCATATAACTGTTTGTGATTATTTGTAATGCTTTTAACTTCAAGCTGTAACCATGAAGTAATTAACAGAGTTTTCCTTGCCAATGGCTTTTTAGAAAAAAACAAAAAGCAATTATAAAACTGGGGAAGAGAAAGGGGAAAGGGGAAGTTTCTATTTCTTCTAGGAAACAGCACAAAATATAGAATTGTTTCCTGCCTTCCTTCACTAGCTTGATTTTACTCTGACAGGTATATACCAGAAGTCAATTAAATGATCTTGCTGTGATGACCTTGCAACTTGTTAGAAAACAAAAAAAAAATTATGCTATCATATGAGATAGGCAAAATAGCTCTGAATAATTGCTACACAGTCTTTTAATATTAAATTTTTGTTTATTTATGCGTTCATGCATTTATTACAATCCTTGCTAAGGTTTTTTTGTCTGTTTGCTTGTAAGGAAATTATTTTACTTAGACTCAGGCTTTTGTTAGCTACACAAGATTCTTGTCTTCTTGCAATTTTTTGTCAATAAGTTCAGAAGAGAGCAATGAAAGGAATGATTGCTCGTCTGATTGTTGCGCTGCAGCTCACGTACACTGAAGCGTGAATAATTTAAACTGTGCTGGCTTGTCAGTATTGGATTTGTATGTGGTGTGAGAAGAGCACAGAGGGAGGTGTCAGATAAATCACACAGCAGAAAAGAAGGAAAAAAAAAAAAAAAAAGCCTCCCAAAAGGTTGGATCAAAGGTGAAGAGAAAAGGGTTCTATTGTGCATACAGCGCAAAGAGAGACAGGAGGGTAAATCCCTTCCTTCTTGTCAAGGAACTGTTTTGGATACTCAGTAACTTTAAAACAAATTGCATCAGCCTACAGCACTGTTCAGATCTTCTGGGACAAAAATGCTGTCTGAATTCAGTGGGAGGGAAACATTTTGAAGGGTGCCTTTCAAAGTCATTACTTTCTTTTCTTCTGAAATCATTGCTTTATATAGTAACTGTTTAGTAGAACATGGGAACAGAAAAAAAAACCAACCCAACATTAGGAAAATAACACACTCAAAGGCAGTCTGTCCATTGTTATGATTAAAAGATTGGGAAGAAAGAATAACTTTGTTATGTGCCCATTTCTAACCTTCTCTATTTCAAAATAAGCTGCAAAATCTTCCACGTACAGAATAATCAGGTGCAGTAAAAGGATTTCTCTGTAAGCGTTTTACTGAGATGTTTATTTGTCATCCAGGGAACCCATAAATAACATCATTCTGTGGAGCCAGTCAGCCATCCTTTGCTGCCTGTGATGGGAGCTTGCCTGTGTGAAAGCACAGTGCCTGAAACCAGCGTGCACATTTTAGTACCAGCCTAAGGGATCAGCAGTGTCCCACAGAGTCAGTCTGAGGGTTTCTCTGTGTGCTGCAGGTAGCACAACAGAAAATAATCTCCACCCCTAAACAGCAGTTTTAAGTAGCCCAAGATGTTGATTTGCTCATCAATAGTTTTGGCTGTTACACTTTACCTTACTTACCCATCTATTTATCTCTGTTCTGACAGAGCCTGACATGGCCTTTGCTCCATGCCTCATACTCCAAATAGAGACTGCCACCCTGTCTTTGCCATGTTCTATCACAGGGTTTAAATGATTTCCAATCCTCTTTATCTCAATGCATCTGATTAACCTCAATGAGGGGTCAGACCAGATTTGTGGGTTTGGTTATGCACTGGACATGACATCTTTACCAAAATAAAATACTATGAGGTACAAAACAAAAGTCTGTCTAGCAATCACTGTAAATGCTGTTTTATCCCAGTGGAAGAAACATTGTTATGCTGCGGTAAAACTGATAAAAAAATGTTTGGGGATTAGGAAAAAAAACCCACAAAAAAAAAAACCCA
Organism: Alethe diademata; assembly: GCA_025584955.1. Taxonomy (NCBI): domain Eukaryota; kingdom Metazoa; phylum Chordata; class Aves; order Passeriformes; family Muscicapidae; genus Alethe; species Alethe diademata. Next base: position 97,774,516 of record JANRMJ010000066.1, on the reverse strand, counting down.
AGTGTTTTCCCTCATTGCTGATACTGAGTTCTGCTTACTTAAAATAAAAATGTGTTTCTTAAATAAACATAAATGAGAAAGATGAGTTCAGAATTTTAGAAATCTCGAGGTGTTATGAATGCTGGAAAAGACATTATTACATTTTTTCAATGCAGCACCACAAAGTAATGGCCCCAAGAGCCCCTATTAAAAAGGTACAAAAAGTATGTGATGGGGTAATATTTAAAGGAAAGCCTTTTCAGAGAAATTTTCCCTCATCATCTGTGAGAGACCAAAAGAAATGATTACTCGCTCAAAACAACGAAAGTGTGTGTGTGTGTGTGTGGGAGCAGGCAGGGCATGTTCCATTCTGGGGGATGTGCTCTGCTCCACATCCCACAGGAGGCCAGAGCAGATAAAAACCACTGCACAGACACTCACATGGTCACACCCCTATTGTCCTTGGATTTTGTGGCAGTGGACACCAGACTGGATTCAAGGCCATGGCTATATCTTGCCTATCTCTCTCTTTTCCACTCTTTCTCTCTTTTTCTTCTTATAATTTCCTCTTGAAATCTGGGTAAGTTAAGGTTGGATGGGTTCTTTATCTCAAGTGAATATTCGCTTTAATTTTTGCTAAGTTTCTGATGTTCTAAAAGGTTGTCAGTAAAGTCTGGGCTCTTTTAAACTCATGAGAACTTTTGTTGAGTTTTCCTTTGCACTGCCTCAAGGAAAAATAGTACCTTAAGCCTGTTCTAAATAAACTCGCCAAGCAAGGACCAGGGCTTTACATCATCTCATATCATACCAGGTACATTTCTGATTGCCTACAATGCAGTTCTCAGCATTTTCAGACATTGCTAAGACTTGCCCTTAGAATTAAGGCACCACTGTACCAGGAATACAATTTAACTATACTCTTTCCTTTTTCAGTTTTGAAAAGTGCAGGAAAAAGGGGCTATTAATATTTATTCATAGATATATTTATATGAATCAGAGAAGTGCCAGAGTTTTTCTCCAATTCTGAGTCCAGCTGGCAGAATTTCACTACATCCACACTATGAAATTATCTTAGTCTGCAACCAGCATATTTCTGTTAACCTCTGAACCACGTCTAGAATCTTTTTTTAGGAAGTAACTGGCCCAGGCCAAAAATTATATTAAGGAATTGTCTGAAAATTTATCATTACAGGCATTTAAGTTTCATTGCACTAAGCTTTTACCTTTTTCCAGTCTGACACTGATGAACATACTGATGACTGTATACTGATAACTGTAAATTCAGTGCATAAAATTGTGCATAAGGTTTATACTTCACTTACTGGAGAGAGAGAGATCCCCCTTCTTCAGATTGTAGCAGTCAAAACTAGTAGTCCATACCACCTATGCTACCTGTCACATACATCTAATTTATGTTAGGTTCTTTTGAAAACCAAAGGAAACTTGTTAAAATTGTACAGTCTTTATTATGTTAGTGTTAGGATAACACAGAGCTGTAGAACTAAGTACTGGTTAAATAGTTCTGGGCCAATCTTTTTTTCTTTAGTAAATATATCAAAGAACAACAATATCATGTGAAATTTAATTTAAAATAATAACTGTCCCACTGCTCTAAACCTTTACAGAAGAAAAGCCAAAAGTGACCATTTTGGTGACCATTTTGGAGAAAGATTGTATCCTCTCAATTTTAGTAGGACCAAATAGTCCCCATTTCCTCACTATGTTGATGGTCACTATCTTTCCTGAAAGCTGCTTAAGTGGACTAATTTTGGTAAATGAGATATGAGAGACATTTGAAATCTGAATTTCTACAGAACAAGGGGGAAAATATTATGCAGAATGCTAAATATTTACTTCCTCACCTTTCCATTTACAAGAAATCTAACAAACTGAATCTAGATAGAAGAGGCATACAAATGTGTCTATATGGTTACATTGAAATAAGCCTGCTAGAGCCAGATGTATTCTTTCAAGATATTGGTAAGGATAACCCAGGGTATTTACCTGCTTGCATATTCCCTTCCAATGAAAAAAAGAAATTTTAAACACATCTGGTTTAGCAGGAAATCTCTATCTTTTCCTGGCATCCTGAGAAATATCAAGTAGGCAGAACACAAAAAGAGTATCTTGCAGCACTTTAATGACTTCTACAAGTTTAAATCTTATGGCTAATATTTTAATATTCTAAACAGTACAAATTCAGTTAAACCCACAGTTTTGTGATAAGACTATGAGGGTTAAAATAAGTATTTTATATATTAAAAATTTATGGTTTAAAAAGGATTCTATAGTCTTTATGATTTATGTTCAAGATGTAAAATACTTTTTCTGTAACACCACATTACTTTGTTGTTATGGTAGAATTTCTTTTCAGCCTTAACTTTTTCTTGCAAGTATACCTGTATGACAGTATTTACATGAGATAATTTTCTTCACTGCAGATAAGGGCAAAGCTTGCACAAAATAAATACAGAAGAAATTGGTTTCCTTATTGTCCTTAGATTCAGTGCTTAGTTACAGGGCTTAGTTATATCATCAGTCTGTATCTGAATTTAGCATCCCCTTAATGGCCTGACTTTTTTCCTCTTCAATTTGGATGCTATTAAAATCAAGCTGCATTTATCTTTAAGAAGAATGTGCAATACATTAACATAAAGTAAAGAAAGAAAAAAAAATACTTTTGTGCCCAAGCAAATCAGGTTACCAGACAGATTGGAGAAGGGGATACCAGAGAAAAACCCATGCCTCAAGACTGAAAAATGGTCATTAACAACTAATTTTTCTCTGCTGTCTCTGATGTAGTGTTTAACAAATTTGGTACATGCTTTTAGCAAAATCATGCATTCAATACATATACTCAGACCCTGAGAGTCTTTTGGTTTCTGGGATTTTGGTTTCTACATGAATGCAGCAAGGGATTGAACTAATTCTATGTTAGATACCTGCCATTATTCCTCTGAAATAAATGTAATACCATGTACTTACATCAGTTTTTCAGATATTCGGATTATTTTTTATGTATGGTCTTTGCATTTGCAGTGGCAACATAATCATTATTTCCATGAAACTGATAATGACAGAAAAGAGAAGAAATTGTCCAATGAACTTTATTGTCTAAAAAAAAGGGAAAACAGGCATTTTTGCACTAAGAGTGACTAAGAAGTCAAAGCCACTTTTGCTGCACCCATTTTACTGCACTGACCCTCCCCAAGGAGATTTGGATGCCTCCAGTCCCATTACAAAGCTTCTTTTCTCAATTTTTTAGCCCTTCTAGTACTCCAGCAGCAGCAATTGCCCTGACTAGCAAAACTTTTAGAAGGGAAAAGAGGCATGTTCTAATTTAGCTGGCATATTCACTGCAGTCTCACCCCAAATCAGCTCTATGCAAGTTAAAACACTAAGGCATTGGAACCAAAGCAATCCCCAGTGTCCCACAAAAACCATCAGAGGCACAAAGAGATTATAGTCGGTAGAGAACAAGAGGAGCTTAAAAACATCTGATGTGAGGTGAGATTTATTTTTAGGAATATAAGTTTATACAAGTTTATATAAGAGTAAATTCTGTCCTTCATGCTAGGAAGCTAAAACTTTTCCAGTACATGAAAAAAAAAAAAAAAAATCACTGCACTGTCATTTTATTATTCCATTAGACATGTAAGCTGGTATTGACTGGGGATTTGTGAATGCAGCTGTAGTTCACAAGGCTGGACTATAACTGCATATACTTAAAGTTAAATCTTCACACAAGCTGAAAATTCATACAGAATTTTTTTGTCTTTATTATTTTTTATTTTAAATCTTCTCCGTGTAGATTAAAATAAACCTCAATTTTTCTTTTCTGAACTTTTTGGCTCAAGGGATTTAAAAACCACTCTGTATCTGAAATTCTTTTTAAGACCAAACAAGTGTGGAGGCAGGAGAAAAAAGTGCCAGATTTCATCCTCAGTTTGAGCCATTTGGGATGTCAATAACAGTTTAATATCAGAGTTAGGATGGAAGCTGTGTGGCCTTTCTACTAGCACTACCTAGGATTCATCAGTGAACTGCTCTTAGCCTCTATAATTCCAGAAACAGATAAATAAGTGTACCTTGAACTTACTTGCCATACAGAAAAGTGGGTTTCACCATACCCCAAATTTACTTGTATTGTTATATTTATTTGTCTGCCACAATGTTTATCTTCTTCTTAAACAGCCAGTTATCTACCCTGAAATTAAGATATTAAAATATGTACTTTTAATAAATTTTCTAAAAGTTAATGGGATTTTGCAATACTTAATTTTGGTTGCCTATAAAAAATGTATTTTTACTCTGTTACCACTATGCTTATTTAACAATTTCCATTCAACTTTCAAAATACTTATTTTTTTGACATGCATAGCTTGTGGGCAATTGAGCATTTTCGCTTGTAACTAAACCATATATTTTTCTTGCAAGCTTCGTATAATTTTAGCCAAATTAGCAGCAATTAAAGTTTTTGTTCTAACAATAAAAATGTAAGTTTCTGATCACAGACATTAGGACTATATCTGTAAAATATTTTTAGGGGATTGTATAAAACTGCCCTTCTGAGCAGCCTAAATAAAGGGTTAGTTAAAAATATCTGAATTACTAAATATAAAGTGCATTATAAATACTCAGCATAAAGTGCACCTGATTAATAATCTTTGTCACACTTCTCTCCTTTGGATGCCTGAAGAATTAACTTGCTGGGTTGGTTTTGCATGGCTTAGTTTTTGGTGAGGAGGGAAGAAGCCAGCCACGGAAGCAGGACTGTTATGCATGAAAATTAGAACCACCCTGGAGAAGTTCACAGAGAACTGTCTCCATGGAAGGGACCCCATGGCACAGCAGAAGAAACTCCTCTCCCTAAGCAAACTGAAGAAAAAGTTTGAGTGAAAAACTGACCAAAACTCCTACCCTGTCTCCCTGTGCTCTCAGTGGGAGGGAGGGAGGTGTTGGAGGGGAAAAAAAGGTGTTCTGAAAGCTTATTTTAGTTCTCATTTTCCCCCTTTAATTCCATTAATAATATTTTTCTTTATACCTTTTAAATTTGAGCCTGTTTTGCCCTTAGAGTGTTTCCTCCTGGTCCTTATCTCAAGTTAAGTTTTTTTTTTTTTCCTTCTCTTCTCTGCCCAGCTGTAGCAGAAGAGATTAAGCCAATGATTTTTGTGAGTACTGGCACATTAAACCACGAGACTTGCCCAGAAGACTCTTGCTTACTTTTACCTGAGCTGGATGAAGGTGAGAATTTGACAATTCCTTTTCTAATATTAACTGATTACTTTCATCATTTAAGCAATATTATGAAAAGGTGTAGACTTAGCTTTAGTTACTAATTTAGTGTTAAATTTCTTATTGAAGATGAAGAACTGTGAAATAACAAATTATGACAACTGTTTTATTGTGGACTGCTACTTTCTTATGTATTGATATTTTACAATGGTGACTAATGGTACTAATTGTGAGACTATTGAGTAAAGCTTTCATTTTCTTTGAAAAGAAACTGTCATGGGCCAATTAATATTTTTTTTAAGCCAGAGACCTCACAGCAGGTGAACATGTAGGGTCTTATACAATCATGCTGCCAAAAAAGTGAGTGTAAAACAGCAAAGGGTCCGAGTGCAAATTTAAAGCAAAGGATGTGTACAGTTGCTTTCCTAAACCAGGAATGTGACTTTTTATTCTCTTTAAATAAGAGTAACATTGGTTATAACAACACAAGGTAAGCACTTATGTTTTCCTAATCTTTACCTTCATTCAAACTAATACTTTTGCTTTGTGCATCTCCCTGATACCCTTACATCATGTTTACCACTTGAAATCTGACTCAGCAACCCTTTCTGATTAATCTTCACCTTCAAAGCTATGACTCTGCAGGAAAGTGCCAAGACAGTCTAATTTTATAGTAGTAAAGTAACAACAAGAGTTTATATTTGCCCCCATTTAATTTTGTACTAGATACTAAAGTTGGTCTTATGCTGAGGTATTTAGGATCAAGTTTTTTTTCATTCCTTGCAGAGTGAACACACATCAGGTTTTTAATTACGCAGTTGTGAAAAGTGTTATAGATAATCCTTATTGATTTAATAGAAAATTACTTTGCCTTTTTGTAGGCACCTCACTGGGTTTCTGGAATATCAAAGTACACTATCATAACTCCTTTACTGCTGATTTTTAAAGAATATGAAAAAAAAACAACTTGAGTTTACTAAAAGGTGTTATGAAACAAGTCTGTGGGATTGAAAGGGACCCTATTGGGGTGACTGAGATGATCTCTGCTCTGGCACAAGAAATAAAAGTGTGTTTGTGCCCAGAAAAGACCTCTTAGCTTTTTCCCTGCCATTTTCCTGTGGACCTCGGTGAAAACATTCTGCATCGTCCCTCTTCTAATTTCTGCAGCTCTTTATATGGTATTCAGTTTTCCTCATAACTAAGCTATTCATTATTTTCCTGCTATAAAGTTAATGACTGCTTCATACCTTGCTTCCAGGGCATGTAGTAAACAATCATTATTATCTCACTTTATGAATGCAGGGAAGAGGCAGGATGACATCATCTCCTTTATGGAGATATTGAGACTTACAGCTCCAGCTGACTTTAAGTCCATGACAGTGTACCTGCACTTAGCTATCAAATAAAATATGCTGAAGTGCCAGTATCAGTCTTCAGTTCCTTTACTGTGTCCACAGTTGGTAAGCCACGTAAAGATTAGCTAGTTAGATAGGAATAACAACAAGTAAGCACAAAATAAAATATTTTTACATGATTAATCTTTTTATAGTCAATCATTGAAATGCTACAGACACCAAAAGTGTAATTGAATTTTAAAAAGCGATTAAGCCGATTTACAGTGCCAAAGTTATTAAGGGTTATTGAATTTAAAGAAGGAAAAATGTTACTCTCTACTTAAACTGCAATTTGTAAGAAATTGGGTACTTTGGGTATATCAAACAATACTTGTGCTATTCTTCTGCAACTTGACTGGCCGCTGTCAAAAACATAGTTCAGACTCTATAAATTTGTCTGATCAGAATTTTATGTTCTTATCTCCTTATGTAGATTCATATCTGTAAAAGTAACACATTTTAAATGTTTTCTGTACTATGCTGCATGAAATTTCTTTCCAAGATGTACAATTTTTGTTCTAAATATAACGCTGCTAATGAGATACATGTTTCAAGAGCTTGAGTACTTTGTATAAATGTAAATTTTATATATATATATACATACATACATATAAATGTGAATGATATATACTGATATCAGTGGTGATAGATATACAAAACACTCTTTCCAATCAATTTTTATAACCAAATGAGTTTTAGTAGTTATAAAATATTCTCACAGAATCATAAAAATATATGCTATGCATCTCAAATTGTTTATTGACACCATATTCAATGATTCTGCTTTGATTTTCTAGAGTGAAAAGCTTTGGATCAAATAATGTTATTCAGCCTGTATTTTAGCTATCAGACAGAAAAAAAAAAAAAAAAAAGACAAAATTATTCTTAAACACTGTAGGTAAAAATTCCATATGCCTTTTTTGTATGTGTGAATTATAAAGCGTTTAAATAAATATATCTGAGTAGATCTTCCACTACTTTCCTAAATGCTAAGGAAAACTCACAATATTGCTGTACACATTAAATCTCAGAAGAATGCTTCTCCTCATGACATTTCAGCTTTAAAAGTATGAATATTCTCACTAAGAAACAAGATAAAAATTAATGTAACATTTTGACCAAAAGGCAATTTAATGAAAACTTCTGTAGCAACGTGTACCAGCTATAAATTATTTCAAAAGCAATTTATAAAAGTGACAGGAGAGTACACATATGTAGATTCTCCAGCTGTTTGATAGTCTTTGCTGAAAAATAAATCAAGATATATTTCTTTAAGCCTGAATTCTTAATTTAAATATTTTTAAAATAGTTTCTATACCACACTATACAATTAAGAAAGCCACAGAAAGATATTTCTTTTTTCTTTTTCTGGTCTCTAAGAATTCAAAATTTTATTTGAATAATGTTTTCATTTTTATTTCTGTATCTTTCTGATATCCTCCCAGGACCACGTCTTTTTTTGCAAATGTTGAAGATCTGCAATGAGGATTAATTTTGGATCATGCCCCATATCAGAATGTGGTCTTTCAGGGCTCTTATCTACCTCAATCACAATTTTCAATTTTTATCTAGAGTCCTGGATGAACTACCTGGATGTTATCTGAACAGGAATACTTTTAATGTCTCAGTAAGTGCCTTCTTATCTATTAGTTCATCATGGAAATGGTGTTGACTTTGAGTTTATTGAGAAACAAACAAGCCTTTAGAGATCAAAACTTGCCTGATAACTAGGATTAAGTGATATTGCTTACACAGCCTGGAAGAGCCAACAAGACATAAACACAAGCCTGTAAAGATCAATAGTACCTTAAAATAGATCCTGCTCAATCACAGTCCTTAGTATGATATTTAATCAAAACTATTTTTTCTCCTTCCATGTTGACCAGTTTCATTTTTTAAAATTATACTTTGGAAAAAATCCATCTCTAGTAAAAAATGTTTCCTTTGTCTCCATCCTAAATGACAATGTTAGAAATAAGTCATCTCAGAGGCTTTCTTTGAAGAACTTCAATTGAGTTGGGCATCTGGCCTTTATCCAAGAACTAAGTAAGAATTTGAAGAGCATCACTATGCTATTCCTTCTATATTGGCAACCACATTGGCTGTGCATGTGTCTGAAGTGAACAATGTGGAACACATATCATGCTTTACCTTCCAGCCTGGGGAGAGGAGATGCTTCCTACTGGCTGGACAAACCACAGGCATTTTGCTCAGGCTTCTCATTAAGATGAATTAAAATGTTGCCTTCCACCTAAATATTCATGTTTGTATCCAGACAATTTGTGGCAATGGCCTTCTTTGGCCATTTCTGTAGAAGAATAAAGGTTTTTAAAAGACTTGTAATTATTTAATTGTTTTCAATAATTTGCACTAAATATTTATTCATTTATTTTAAATCTCGTCTCTCCATCCATTTGTTAGCTATTTTAAACTCATACATAAATAGACTTCAGATCTACAAAAACTGTATGTGTAGTTGCTGCTATATGCAAAACAAGCTCTGACTAGATCAAAAATCTAAATCCAGATAGATTTCACAGTCGCAGCTGACTATGGCAGTTTCTTCTGTGGGTAAAAAATTTAGTCATAAGCTAAATTTTCAACCCTGTTATTATTAAAGACCTATCATTTTCCTTAATAAATCTTCATTTTTTTTTAAATAAGTATTTTAGAGATATAACATTGGTGATAACCTAGCCTAAAATGATTCTGCAGCCAGATTTTGTCCAGAATGAATGTTAGCTCTAAGCAGAAGCAGCAGAGAACTGAAAGTAGAGCTGTTTGGACAGTATTTAATAAAATGTGGTTCTCATTCCTTTCCACAAATAAAAAAAAAATAAATAAATAAAAAATAATGAAAGTTAGAAAAACTATTCCCATTCAGATTTGCACTCTCCCTTTTCAATCTCATTCCTTAAATAAAATAATATTTATGTTTATTCTATTAATAAATAGACATGATTTTTTTTCAAAGAAAAATTGAATGAAAACATGAAGATTAAGTCATAAAAGAGGAGAATTCTGTAATGACAGCGATGTGTAAATAGAATGGCAGGAGTTTCAAAGGGTGAAGAAGTTTTCCTTGATTTGGACATTTAAAATACATGCAATAGGATAGGGACATTTAGTTCTTCATGTGTTGTGAATGCTCAGCTTTATTGCTGCAGCATATTAGCTTGTTTGGCTTTAGCCATTATCTCCTTAAAAAAAGCCTTTGATGATGGACACAAAGCAGGCTTACCTGTAGAATAGAGGGGCATTTCTGAGACAAAAACATCATGAAACTAAATCCATAAAATACCAGTGAACTGTAGCTGTTTCCAGAATTGGAGCAAAGTGTGAGGTGAACATCTCTCATGCAATTTTCCTATTGATCAAACCCAGAGTTCTAGGAACTTATATGAAAGATTGCTTTCAAACATCAGATCATTAAAAATAATTTATTCTCACAGAAGAAATGAACTATGTGGTTCCAGTTTATGCAATTTCTGATTCTTGGTATAATGTTAATTTTTGTTTCTTGATCAATAAATAAAAGTTGTAACACAGTTGAAGGAAGAAGTTTTAGGCAGTGAGAAGCTCCCTTTCGAAAATAACCCATCCTCGTCCCCTATACAAGGGATGATAGTAGAAGGATAGGATTAATCTGATTATTCTTCTCTCTTCAAAGCCTTTAAAAGATAAAGAATTAGAAATCCAAAACTTCTTTATCAGTACAAGGAATGTGTAGGATGGGAGGCAGTGAGCCCAAATCCATAAAGCATTGTGAGGTAAATATTGTACTGTCACTGAAGTTGATGTGGTGTTTACAATACTTTCATTTAATTGTGCATACATTTCATTATGTTAGACATTAAAAATGGCCCAAATCCCATGAGCAGAGATGTTAAGCAATAAATAGATAAATTCAGAATGGACAAGCTCACAAGGAAGACAGAAAAGTAAAGCAATCCACTAAGAATATACAACAGAGAATGAACATGGGAGAGCTAGAGAGAGAGTTAATCAAAGAATTGAAACATGACAGGGAGGCATATACAGTATGTACAGAAAAGAATGGAAAAAGTAAAAGAGAGCCCAACAGATCATTTGGGCATCAATTAAAGCACAGGAAGCAAACAAGAGCGTTAGGAAAACCACAGTTTCATACTGACTTAATGCACTGTTGACATTAAGCTGCTAAAAATGATGTATAATGGAGTTGAAAATATATTTCAATCAGGACTGACAGAAATAACCACAGACAGGGTTAAATGAATGTGTTAAAAACAAGCAATACAATGGAGAGACTTCTGAACCACTGACATAAAACTGAAGTGAGAGGTAAAATGGTAAAAAGAATAGTGCATTAAAAGCAGCAACACTTTTTAGTGACTTTTAGGAGTAAAATAACATGTAGTGTTTTCTGTTTATGAACTAGCCATGAAAAGTAGAAACTTATTTGTAGAAAAGAAAGCATTCATTTTGCTAGTTGTTTTCTGCCTTGTTCCATCTGTAAAGGTTTCTTTAGAAGTTCCTCACAAACAACCAAACAAAAATAGGATAATAAAAAATGGCACTAATTAAATTAAAGCTAATTTTTAAGGGAAATAAGTTACATTCCTTATTCCTACTATAAAGCAATCATATTTTCATGCCACTCAGGAAACTCAGGTGACTAAACCCAGGAATTGAACAAAAGGACTGTATAATGGGTGAAATAAAAAACTATACCTGTGCTGGGTGCTGTTAGCAAACTCAGTTTGTCTTAACAGATGCTTTACAGGGACATGGTCTCTCCTGGTTGCAGAGAGGCAGATGGCCGTGAACCTTGTGCGTGTGGCTTAATCGCTATTCTACACCACCCTCATCATTGCTGGGGGACTGGGCTCAGGCTCAGGCTCAGGCTCTACACCACAAGAGCATCATTTTGGCCCCTTCCTCGGGAAGGTTGCCAGGACCAACACTGCATCCCTGTCCCTCTCCCACTGCTGCCCATTCCTTCCCAGCTCGTGAGAGAACACAGCTGAGACTGAGCCGCGCTGGGTGGAGCTGAGAGGAGCCAAGCCCGGAGGAGCAGAGCAGTGACAATGCACATAATCTGCATTTTCTGGGATAGAGGGGGTTTCTCCAATGTTTTTGTTGTCTTGGGCTCAGGGAAGGGGAGCATCAACTGCAGAGAACACCCACCATCTTGTCTTTGTCTTGGGAATAATTGTGTGTCACTGCAGAGCTGCAGGATTAGCTGCTACCTTGGTTTTTGTCTTCTTGGCCACATGAAACTGAGTCAAGATGTGTCATTAGGATACTACTGGGAACCAAGAAAGCAGCCTTTCTCAGACTGCTCAAGGACAAGAAATTTTAACAATGATTAAACACCTGCTGGAGATGTGGTATTTTGCAGAAAACATGTTTTCAAAGAGATGTTGCCTTCTTGGACCAATGAGCCTTTTTTATTCTGTTTTGCACGTTCTACCCTATGTAAGTGTAGTGTTTCTTTAAATAAAGCTCTCTTTTGCTTCTCCATTACACTAGAAACTATGTTGCATTATCTTTTTCGCTGCTCTCTTATAGCCTCAAATGCAACAAAGGTGGTGAAAACCTTTTTGTCTGTAAATCATCTTCTCTTTTGTTATTAATTTTGTTGCTACTATTAGGCATTTCTTATTCCATTTCTGTTTGTTTTCAGTAAATTATCATTTCAAGCCATGATCTCAGCCTTTGTCCCTCTCTCACCAGATGGAGTGCATGGGGAAGGGGAGCATCTTTTGAGTTTAATTCTCAGATGGTTTTAAGCCACCTCATGGTCCAATTCTGGAATTTACAGAAATCAGATTTTCTATTAAAATGCTCAATGTTCTAGCTGTACTGCTAAAGTAAGATTAAGTTGCTTAGTTGACATATGACTTTTAGCAAGTGTCGCCAACACAGCCCTGTAAGCCTCTCCATTTCTTTGTGCAGGAAAATCTGTAGACAGTTGAAATTGTCGAGGTACCTGAAGTTAGATTGTTTATAGAGAAGACCACAATTACAGAGAAAGTGTTAGTACTGTCCTACATCCTTCTGATGATGGATGCATCAGAAATTACCAAGTACCGCTGCAAGCAAGTTCTGGCAAATATCAGGTTGGGTGACCCTTAACTTGCAGCTGCAGTATTTTGGGCAGTGATGTCAGCAGATCACACAGGTTAAACAACCTTGCAATTTCCTGGGCGTTGCTTCATGGAGGACAGCTGCTGGGGAGTTTTTTTACTAAAATATTTTCCAACTATTTTCTCAGTATCTCTGGGGATTATTTGTCTCAATTATTTTCATGTGCAATACTGCTTTTGGTATCTGCCATATTCTAAACCATCCAATCCAACCTCACAATAACATTATAAGCAAAAGAGAAGAGTTTCTAGGGATAAATCTAGGGAAATCATTTTTTTTTTGTTGTTACTGACATTATTTTAGGTCATGTATTTAATGATGCCAGAAATCAAGTTTTGAACTCTAAAATATGTTCGAGGAACTAGACAAAGGCGGGGGGGAAGTATGGAGATATGTAGATCACTTTTGCAAGTGTTCTTTCTGCTTTTCAGGAGCACAGACACCTGTTTTTAGGAAAAACAGAAGTCTCTGTGCACAAGAATGGATTTAGATGACTCTCATGTAAAAATGCAGTGGGTGGATGCCAGGCAGAATGATTACCTGATTTTGTACCTCTATCAGAGAACACCCTGTGCAGGAAGAGAAGAAGAGAATCATGGACACTGTGACTGGCAGATAAGACTTTATTTTCCAGTGTGTTTCTTCAACAAAATGTAACTGTCATTCTTCAGTGAATGTAAATGAGAGTGGACATGTGAACCTTTATAGGTCCCAGTAAGCTGTAGCCTGTTGCTGCTTCTGCACTTTGAATCTACTGTGAATATGCACAGTATGGAAATATTTTATAGACTTAGAAAAAAATCCAGAGAGAAGGATTAGAGGCTGTGACATGTGAGAAGAGATTAAGACAATTTAATACACTATGCTACTGCTTAAGGAAAGACTATAAAAGAGTGATATGATTGCATACAAATACCTCAGAGGTAAAGAATGAGAGTTACAGAGGTTATTATAACATTATTTACTGTAGTGTCTCTTCTATCATCAACATAGGCTATTAACTCTGAGAAATATAAATTGAGTAGAAAAAAAATTAGAAAAAATCAGGTAATTGAATGCACTGTAGAGGAATATTCAGGTAATATTTTAGGAAATAACTTTAAAGGGTAAGACTTTTAATGCTTCATCTTGCACCATTAATATCTTTGGGGATCTAAAATATGACTTGAATAAAAATTTAAGATAGGGCCCTTCAGGCAACAGTCTGAGCAAGCCAAAGAAGCAGTTAATATATGAAATTCACTTGCATTAAAGATATTTTAAGAGCTGCATGTGAGGGAACATCAGAGGAAGAATTAGAATGGGAAATCCTGTTTTTTCTCTAGAGGTAGCTGACCTCAAAGGTTTTCAAGCTGACTTTCATCAAGTATTTTAAAAGTGTCAGGCAGGGGTTTCTCCCTGGTGGAGAGTGAGCAGATCAGTTACTCTATATGTATTATATATCATTATTCTACATGTTATGGGTGCTACAAGATGTTGATGCTGTCTCCTGTCAGATGCACCACAGGGGAAGGAGGCTTCTTGTTACAACTTAACTGTAGTGCACAACAAGAATAATGCTACATATTAAGTTCCACATGGCTGCAAAGTGGCTTGTTTCTGTAAATATTACTGTGTGACAGAATATTTTCCTGTAGGATTTTTCACAGCCTTAGACTTTCCTACAGCCTAGATGCTCGTTACAGAACAATAAACCTGCTGTACAAGGATACACCATAAAGAAAATATACATGATTTAAATGGGCTGTTTTCCTTGTGACAGCAATTTCATTTGAAACATTTGCTTATTTTGCATTCTATACTGCTCTCATAAACTGTCATAATTTCAGAGCACAGCCTATAATTTCATTTAAATAAATCTCATTTTAAGATTTATGGTGCAAAACGGATTTGAATAATAGCCAAACTACAGTAAGACTGAGTTTTCCAAACATGCTAAATTCTGACCCTTGTGATTTTGGGTGGCATTAGCTGTATTCGTCGTTTCTAATATAATGCACAACTGTAGAGATCATTATATCTGGGTGCTCTGGTTGCTAAGAGGTTATACTTTTCATCGGAAGATTGGAAAAATTAATGGCATTGCAATCTACTGTAGGTTATTAAATACTGACAAACCATTCTGGAAGAGGAAATTCCTAAGCTGCACATTATTCAAAGCTAGTATAGTCCTCAGTAGAAGTGTCCTTGCCTTCATTTTACACTTGACTCTAGGCATTTATTTTGGTCATTGTCTGAGAACAGATTTCATGCTAGTTGAAGTGAGTACGGCTGCTGTCCTGGGTGAAGAAATTTCATCTATAAAAGCTACTCACTTTGGTCTTTGTGCATGCCTGAAGCTCTCAGGTATTTATCTGTCTAACTCTGTGTACAATTCTGTTTCAATCTTTACATTGCAAGGTGTCTTGAGAGCTCTTATGTTAACAAGTGGGAGACTGATTTTACAGTGTATGCACAAACAGAACCTGATGGATGACCCGTTTGGTAGGGCAGGCTGTTGAAATGCACTCAATATTTTCCTTCTGTGATGGAAATAATTGTGTGTGAGCAACTATTATCTGCATACAATTTCGATGAATGCTCAAATGCTTCTGCTTCAGGATCTGTACTGTAATGTTTTCTGTGTCTGTGGCTATTATATGAACAGTGTTTCATGTACTTTTCTTTGGAATCTTTGGAGAACAGTAGTTAGCATACAGGGGAAGGTTAGTGTCATGAAATTTAGCCAGGTGCCACTCAGATAAAACAGTGTATGTTCTTCCTGAAATTTACAGAAGAAAAAAGAAGAAGAGATAGTGTTGCAAAATAATACTGACAATAGTCCATGAACATATAAACATATAAATAAACTACAATGTAAAGAGCAGTACAAGAAAAGACAACTGCTTCATCCGATTTCTTCATTGGAAACAATTTGACTGCCAGCTGAACAGTGTTATCCCTTAGTCATATCACATTATTTACACTTCTCTAGGAAGAATATACCCTCTCCTTGACCTTCATGCTCTTATGTGTCCATTAATGTTTTCCTGTGGGCTTTGTCAAGGGACATACATTGCTTCTGCATTTGGAATTAAATAGAAAAGGGACCATTTTCTATTTAATTTTATTTTTTAATTCTTAGATATCCTTATGTATTTTTCCCAAACACTTTCAGAATGAAGTCCCTTTCAAAGCAGATATATGTTCTCCTGGCTCTTCCTCAAAATTTCATAGCCATTCTTAAAATTATTTGCAATCATAGAAGACCAAATGTGAAAAGAGATTCCTAAGAATAGTTCCTTTAACTGCAAATTTAAGCTTTCTAAAGCTGGTAACACATGAAAAGTTCTCTTGAGCCTAGTTCTGTTATTCTTACTGAGAAGCACCTTACTCTATGAGCAAATCCATATGATTTCTTTTCACCTTTATGTTCTCTATTTCATACTTATTAAATTGATCAAATTCAATCTGTAATGATGAAAGTATTTTATCAGAGCAAGGTTTGCTGCAGGTTCTTTGCTACAGATAATTTCATTTGACCTGCACAACCTGAAACGGAATTAAAATATGTTTAGTAAGTTATGTTAAATATTTAAATATAACTCGCATATATAAAGTTACAACACTTAAATTGCATAGAATCACAAAATCATACTATGAGGAAAGACCTGTCATATATAACACAGTGTATTTTTAGGCCTAAGTATCATATGCTCTATGTATTTCATTATTAATTTCCATATGATTAGACTTTTCTTTAAGATGCACATTTTCTGAGGTCCCATGATGCCCTAAAGCTATCTACCACTACTCTTACCAGTTTTTATCTCTATATGAATTAATATTCTATATATCAGTTTATGCCAGTTTATTCTTGTCCAAACCGTCAAGAACACAAAAGTCTGAGGATACACTTTAAAACACTTCTAATGTGTATTTGAGGATTATAAATTCTTCACTACCACCCCCATTTTACAGGTCATACTCCCCTCTGAATCCTCTTTAAACTGAAAATAAGAATGAAAAACTTTCAGTCTTCCTCACTGCTCATGTTCTCCGCGGCACTGGTCTTTCTTCTAAAGTTTATTCTGTTAATCACAACTTTTACTGACACAGGAAGCCAAACTAAACAGAGGTTAATGCAGTGCTGAATAATGGAGAAGGATTATCTACAAGATACACTTGGCTCAGACAGACAGATATGGAATTTCTCTGTTTAAGAAAAGTGTGCTATTTCAGCCTGTCCTATTTTATATATGTATTTTATAGGTTTTGAGGAACATCATAAAATAATAAAGCCATTAGGTGAATAACACATGTCATTTTATATGAAACTGCCTTCATTGTTAAGTCAGATGCTGCATCAGTCCTGAGGTGATTCTGTCCAATTTATCCTCCCAACTGCTTCCACTGTGCTCGCACTCAATACTTAAGAGAGTAATATAAGATTCAGAGTGATTATTTTGTCAATTATGGCACTTGAGCAGCACAGAGGTAATAAAATGCTGTACAGAGATCAATTTATGGACAAGAAATAGACAGGCTGAAATTCTGCCCAACAAAAGGCAGGTTAAAAATGGAAAGTGAAGCATATTGAAGAGTTTGCATGGCACTCCCTTTTCAAAAGATACATAGCTATCACAGCATTATTTAAGAACATTCTCATAATTTTTTTTCTGGTTTTTAAAAGTGATTTTTATCTCATTTAATTTCAGACTTCTGTAAATTTGGTATCTAATTTCAGGTTATATACTTTTGGCTACTTAATTAACATTGGGAAGACCAAAGCACCTGTGAGTACCAATTCAATTATTCTGTGCCACCATCTTAAGGGAACTTGATTGGTATCTGAAAGTACCTGCTTGTCCACATAGACTAAACCTATGGCAATTTCATACCAGCTGTTTTGCCTTAGACAGCATTCCTTGAGATACTTATGTGAGATGAAGCCAATTCAAAATTTCAATCCAATCAGATTAAGTGGTTTTAAACAACCCATAGCCTCAACTGCTGACAAGATAGAGGACAATTTCTACTTAGATTCTTAACTTGAAGCCATTAAATTGCATTTGGCATTCTGTTACACACACAGTCTTTTTGATACAGATACAGTCATATCAGATGATTAACAATATTAACATCTTAGTTTTGTAAATTTAGATCAGCAAACTGAGACAAAGAGTAAACAATAATTTAACTCTTGTCTTAAGAGATCAATCTACCAAAATACCATATATATTTGTCATGGCACTTTAATGGCCTTTGGCGGATTTGAAGTAACAGAATAAGATATTATTTGAGATGAGGCCATGCTTGAACTCCAGTAAATGAAACAACAGTTCTTTGAGTATCCATCTGCTGTTTGTAGATCACTGTGACAGCATGATTGGAAATGTATCATCTTTGCTGCTTTGAAGTTTTAATGCCATCCTCTTTCATTTATGTCATTAAATATAGATGTTGCAGAAGGTTAAAGCCCTTTGTGATAGCTTATTTGAAAAAGTGTTTTGCAGGTGGGAAGCTGTTTATATGAATATATTTGGACAGTGCATTTGCATTTTATTTCATGGTAAGTTTAGCAATGATGCATAATTATACTAAACAGGCTAAATCCTGATAATGAAGAAAAATAGGATGAAAGGGTTGAAAGAAACTATAATTCAAACTCTATCATAGGATTAAACAATTCCTTCACTCTTTTGGGATAGTAAAGGGTGGAACTTTTGTCATATTTTCAAACTAAATCTGAAAAGTACGATGCAATCAGATCTTAAAGGAAATGTCTGATTTCAGTTTGTGAGGAGGGTTCTGAAAAAACACCTGCAAATCAAACAACACACATAGTACTTAAAATTTATGGAAAGAAAATCTGAAAATGTTATTTAAAAAATTTCATTACATGTTTTGTTTTTATTTAATATAAATTTTCCTCAGAATAGAATTATAATTAAAGCTTAAGACTGAAAACCAGTCATAAATCCAAGACGAAAGGTAATAGGAAGCATGAAAAGTAATATGACTAAAGACTATAACTATGATGTGAGGAAAATAGGCTGTTCAATTTCTACCAGACAGTTTTATTAGTGTAAGTTTTGCCTTTGGCTATGAAATTAGTAATGCATGATAATTTCAGCAGCTATTGACTTTGACTGCTAAATATGCTTCACTTATTCTTTGAGGGGAAGAAGAAGCAGCTGTCCTCTAATATTAATTGTTTTCAGTTATTCCATAACTGTGAAATACAGCCTAAGGTTTCCCACTCATAAATTAATCCCTGTATTCCTTTCATAGACTCCCAATCACCCTTACAGTTTTAGTTTATTTTCTTTCAGAGGACAGAAATAAACCCAGGGCATCTGCCTTAGAATCCCTAAACTCTATGATGTGTCCCCCCTGGCATTAAAACACTAATGGAAAATCATCCTAATTTTGTATTTAAAAAATAATACACTTTATTCCAGTTAAAATTATTGCTCCAGTTAAAATTACTGCTATCCAACACTGATAATTAAGCTCTCAAATAAAATAAAGCATCTTATAGAAAACAATATTTCATGTACTTCAGAATGCTGCTGCTCATTGCATTTAATCAACAATTTACAAAGTACTTTAGTTCCATGGAAGTTAGTGTCAGGACAGAACTTTGTTGATTTTCTTTTTTATCTCTTCCAAGATGAACCTCACAAGAATCCATGGAACATACACTAGCATTTTGATTTCATAGATTTTGAATTTGCAAAAGTTCCTGGCCATCCTCCTGAGAATTTCCTCTGGGTTGAAAATGTAAAGCTAGAAAATCTTTAAGAGTTTCCTATACAGGAAACTGTTATGACAGCCACACGAAATGCACTCTTTAGGAGGGCAGATCCCATCATGAGACATTTTGGTTTTAACCTACAAGTCTCAGTTCCGTAGTTTTGGAGGCTTTTATTTTTTTGCTTCCTTTTCCAGATTCTCTTATGTGCAGCTTTAAAATATTCCCATTTTCCTCTCTTCCTTTTGCCCACATAATCATTCACTTCCCCTCAAACCAATGCCACTTGACAGAAAGATATTGAATGACTAATGGCATTGAGGGCACAGCCAGATTTTAGCAGCATCAGTGAGCACCCTGGGTCTGTCTATACCACTCTGAAATTGACTACTCGAGATGGGCTGTCAGTTCTTGGCTCTCCTTGTTTCCTGTCTAAAGATATTTGTGCTAGATATCTGTGATGATATGATAGTGTGTTATCTACCAGCAAGCCAGGCTCAAGCCCAGGGCTGACATCCTGCTGGCCTCAGTCTGTCCCCAGCCTCAGGGAAGTTCCTGATGCCCAAGGCTGGGAATGTCCCTTGTCTGGCTGGTGGGATGGTCCTGGCTGCCAGAACCTGCCCTGACATCCCTGGGGAGATCCTGCTTCTGGGACATACCTGCTTCTCCTAGCTCCAAGGAGATACCAGCCTGTGCTGCATGGTAAGATATTTACTCTTTCATGAAATAAAACTTCAGTCAAGATCCTGTCTTGACCAACTGTCTGTCTCTGAGGTCAAAGATTAAAGATGCCTTGAAGATATTCAGAAAGGAGTGGGCAGCCTCCATAAGTCAGCCTGCACATATACAATATACATAGGGTGCATCAGAGATGTAGATGTACACAGGAATACCAATGAGCGCCATGCAGGCTGCTCTGGCTGCAATTACACTCTTCAAATACACAGCCCTCTCTACTTGCTATTTTCATATTGCAAATGCATGGAGGTCTAGAGTAAATCTGCTTTAATTTTGAATACCTGTTCTGCTATCTACACAGAAATAATGTCCATTAAAAAAAGTAAATAGATTACCTGTAAACATATGAAGTCTTAATCAGTTAGAAATTATGTTGCTTAAATTACTAGTCTTAATGTTTACATGTTAAAAAAAAAAAAAGATGAAAAACTCCTACATTATTCCAGCAGAATCCAGATTTGATTTGTATGGGTTTGTGCAGATTGGATCAGTGTTGTTAAAAAGATCATAAATTTCACTCTTTTATTTCTGAAATTTTACTGCTTTGTCAAAACATCTTTTGAATGTCATGCTAAGTTTGAACTTTTTAGCATAAATATCAACTTTCTAAAAAGAATTTCCAAGAAGTTCATATTTAGCTTCAAATTCTAAAACTCATGCAAGATTTTCAAAGAGCAGAGATTAAACTCTGAAAATATTTGCTCTGCAGAATAAGATGAAGTATTGTCTTCCAGCTTGTCAGAAAAACTATCACAAATTCAAATCATGTTTTGAAAAGTTTCAGATATATGAAGTGGCCTGCCTTTTTTTCATTAACATAATTTGTCATCTGATTTTACAACAAGATATCAAATTGAGGTCATGCTACAGAAAGAAAACAATGTTAACATAAGAGCTATCATGGAATAATGCAGATTTTTTTTTTTTTGTCTGGTTAATGTCAGTTATTTCAGCATGGAGTAAAAAAAATGTAATTTAGTGTGCAGCTGTTTCATTTGTTTTCCACTTCCTAAATATCTTTTGTTTGGCACCGGAAACAAAAGGCAAAATCATGAACATATTTTCAGATATTTTCACAGCTACCTATGAAAATAATTCTATTTTTTTCTAGTCCATTCAAATAGGATCACTCTACCCTGAGATAAAAAGGCAATAGTGTTTCTCTGATATTGGAAAAAATAGCAGACTCTGATATTTACAGTAAATATAAAAGAGATATCACTGGTAAAATTTGAACTGACATTTAGAGTTGATCTTCCTTCACCATTTCAATGAACTTTGTTTAATAAATGATTATGTTGTAGGATATTTCACTTGTGGCATCAAATAAACTTATTCTGAGTGTCAGGTCTCCACTTCAACTGATAATAGGTGCAAACTTGTCTTTTCAGTCACCTAAACTGAATATCAAGTTTTCCTATGCTTATTACACATGCATTCCTTTCTCTACTTCATTCTAAAAATGCTCAACACTTTCCTATATGTAGGACAAAAGTATGTTATCATTAAACTGACGTCTCAAAGAGACTGACCTGGCAATTCTTGCCTGTGCAAACCTCTCACTGAATAAAGACTTGCCTTGTAATGGGTTGGAAGTTCTTTTGTTGCTGTTATACACTCTCACTGTCTCTTGCCCGAGCAGCAAGGCAAACCATGTTTGTTCCTAGGCACAACAGAAACTTTATACCCAAGTCTTGTACTTTTTCATCATGTATTTCAAACTCTACAAGTATTCTATTATATAACCCTGTTGCTTGCATCCTACATGAGTTCATGATTGCCAAAGGGATCATCTCTTCCAAATATCTTGCAAGCAGCAAAAAATGTCCTGTGTTTCATTCTAATATGTTTTCTTTCACAGTCATCATAAGCAAGAAATGACCTTTTGGTTAATGCTTGCCTGTTGATTGCCAATTTGGGAAAAAGGGATTCTAACAGAATCAGATGTTATTTGTATTTGCTATTTAATGCCTTTTAAATCTAGCTGAATTCCCCAGATTATTAGTATCACTAATAAATATTATAGTCAAATGCTTTAGACCTCTTCTGTACTGTGACTGTCGCACCAATCTTATGAAAACTTTGCTTGTGGGCAACTAGCAAACAAATGAAATCTTTGCAGCAAATCTGCACACATCTTTTAAAAATGGTGACTATGTTCAGAAGTTCGAGGTAAGCGCTGTGCCTCCTGTGCCTACCTAATTTATGCAGTTCTAGCTGATCAAAGTGAATGTGAAGTTCTGCAGTAGAACAAACCAGGATTCAACACCCTACCTAAGCCTTCCTAATATCAAAATGATTTTGCTGTTCATTCCCTTGTCCTTCTTTTCAATAACCCAGAGTATTTTGCTGCCAGAACCATAACCATTGTGTCTTATTTTTTATCTGGTCCTTTCTTAGAAAAAATTAGCAGACTTCCCTCTGCGATGATCTACACTCAGGCACTGGTTTCTTTATATATGCACTACTCATACAGAAACTTTTTGGTTAGATATCGAACTCCTGACTGTATCTGAAGAAAAAAAAAAAAACCCTTGGTTTTTATTTCTAAAACTTAAAACATATTTTAAAAAAACCCTCTTTTGCAGTTCCCAGCAGTAAACATTTCTTTGAAGTTTCTACTTTAGTGTGTGACATTGCTAAGATTTTTCTGTAAGTTTGGCAGCAGATTAAATCACAGATTGGACAGCATCTTTCTGTGAAGTTTGCATGACTAGGTGATTTATTCATGAACAGGTAAGATTTTTATATGGTGTCACCTGAACAGCTACTGTAGTGACCATCTACTTATTGAGAAAAGAATTGGCAGAACATACCAGAGTGGAGGAATCACAGAAATCTGCTCACAAAATAACAATGTGTGTTCTGCTATCACCTTCCTACAGACTTGCCTGAAGTTAAAGATTATAGTGGGGTATTCATGCAAGAGATACATCACAGAGTTCACAGGCTCTCTGGTATCATCCTCCTTTACCTTACTATTCTTAGTATTCAGTCTCAAACCTTGACTATACACTTAGTAAAACATACTGGTAAAAAGACAAGTGATATGGAACAAAGACATCTTTTATTTGCAGGGGATGTTTCGTTTCTGTTAAACACACTGTACTGGAAAAAAGTGTGGGTTTCACCGTGGGAGAGCTTTACCCTTGCTAAGGAGTCGTCTGTTCAGTTTGTTTCAGCAAGCTGCTCTGTGATAGATGTAGCAGAAAATATAACAATATAATGGCCCCTCTTGTAACTTCATGTTTGCAATTTGATTATAGCACTTCTAATGCTTAAAATAATACATGCAATTGACTTTATTATAGTGCTATTGGTTCATACTAAACTTTGTTCCCTAGGGTAGGGCAATAAAAAAACAAATATTGAATTTTAAATACAAGACAAATACCACATAAATTAATTTTAAACAAACTATAACTGACAGTTGTGTGGAACTTTTTATTCTTTGAGGTTCTCAGAGCAGAACAGAACTCTAGCAAATATTTAATTTACTTAGAAAGAAACTAGGAAAGCCAACTTCATTCTGCTCTGAAACTAAGCAGCTTCTCAAAAGAATGAAAAAGTTTTCATTACACAACTTCCAGTTTCAAAAGATCTGCAAGGAAGTCTGAAAGATTGGCAGCCTTCAGCTCTATGTAACTGTACATAAATAAGTAAATAAATGTATAAATAAATAAGATTATACTAGTCCATTTAAAGTTTCAAAAATTAAAATTATTTTTCGGCATCTACAATTGCTTGGAAGATACATCTGAAATTGTTATTTCAGGCTGGAGGGGTGGATGAGGGTAATTCAGATGAAGGTGTGCCACTGATGAATTACCACAGCCACACTGTATATTTTGATCTTCAGAGGCAATTCAAGTATGGATCAGCTTGAATTGAAGCATCTCACTGGATCACAGTGCATTGTGGTGAAAGTTACACAAAAGGCTCTTTAATCACTACAGTGCCAATAATAGTAGCAAAAACTAGATAATTTTAATGATCTTAGGAATTTCTAATAGATAATGCACTGTAAGAGTGAAAGAGATTCTAAGAAGCAGGCAGATGATGATAAGAGAATTCAAAAGGATCTTGTATCTAATCAATCTTTCACTGTGCCGAAAGAGACAAATTCTTATCCCATGCTAGACATTGGATTCATAACTAATGTGGTTCCTGTAGGCCATGCCACTGCTATTATTTCTATACAGCTGAGAGTAGTTAGGTGTTTGATCATTAAAATAATGCTACAGTCCTTATATTGATGTGTTAACAGGTAAATTTTTTTCAGAGACCTCAATGTCTTGTCTAAGTCGTCATAGGGAAAAAAGGTTTTTCAGCATCTTCATTGTGTTTACTTTCTATCTGAAAAGGTAAAATATAAAATCCATTTTCTAAAAAAAAAACTGCCGATTTTTTTTCTCACATAACCAATCAACTAAAGCCAAGGAAACAGAATTTTAAAAATCCAACATTCCAACTGAAATATACCTCATTAGGAGTTGAATTCATGCTAAGACATATATATATCCACTACATATTAAAAGATATGAATAATTAGCTGGTATTTAAAGGGCATTTAAAAATAGTGGACATGAATATTTAAAATTATTTCTGATGAGATTTGGAGGTGGAAAAGAGCCTTGAAAACTAGAATAGTACTTTGAAGCCATGAGTATGCATCATGTCTTCAAAAGAGGGCTCGATTAGGATGTAATAATAAAACATGGAACTGCATAGCTAACAATGAAAAGAAACAAAATCTTGAGCAGCTGTTACCAAATGATCATCAGCAAACCTACACACTGAATGAGTCAGGGGTCTTGAGAAATACAATCACAATTTGATTATATCTTTAAACCTCAGTACACATAAGAGAAACTGAAAACTTTCAATTTTTTTCCCAATTTCTGACTTGGACTTTTTATGTTCAGTAAGACAAAACCTAGTTAAGTTTTAGGGTATATTACTGTGATTTACATCTCTTCTATCAAATACCTTGACATTATTGCTAGCATATAGAACCCCCTGCAACATTCTGTCTACAGATCCTTGCGGGACTGTCAGTGTTTATTTTCTCATTGTATGCTGAACTTATGCATATTAAGTTTGAGGAATATTTTTTGGATCATCATCATATTTTTTAAAATTAATTTCTTTTGGCATATATGCCGCCATTTTGTGTTTGCTTTCCTCAGTCATCTGACTGAGCTTAGTTACAAAGTTTTCAGTCAGGATTTTGAGCCTTAGATCGGATACCACAATCAACCAGTCTTGGATATAAAATAATGTGATTGCAGCTAACTCAACTAAAGAATACTATTTATACTTGAAAGAATAAGCCACTGAGTCAAACATATTTGTAGAGATAGTAAAATATTTGAATAAACCCTTATATTTGATATAATCAATACATCTACAGATACGTGAAGAAAAGATGCACGAGCAATTTTTAATGTCTCCACAGAGATCTGGCTATGCAAGTTTATAGAACCATAGAATCATAGAATGGTTTGAGTTGGAAAAGACCTTAAATATCATCTAGTTCCAAACTCCCTTTGATGGGCAGCGACACCTTCCACTAGGCCAGGTTTCTCAGAGCCCCATCCATCCTGGTCTTGAAGCCTTCTAGTAAGCATACTATTTATGACACAAAGCTTAACAATCCCTTGTATATCTCAAATGAAATTAATCTGGCTTTGCTTATACATCTGAATTCGAAATATTTTTAAAATACCGGTAATATAATAATAAATTATAATAATTATAAATTTAAAAAAATAAATACTGGTCCTTTTTTTTGCCTTTTTTTTTTTTCTTATTGTCACAGGCTAGAGTCATTATTATGGCAAAGTTAGAACTTCTGAAAGAAACGACCTGCAAAATTCTCAGCATTTTTTATAAACCATCTGTTTCCATTTCCCTCTATGTAGTATCTTCATTGTCTTGGAAACAATATGTGAGCTATGTACATATTTCTATATGGATTCAAAATCTGAACTGCTCTGTTCAAGCTGTGTTACAGGAATCATTCAACTGAAAGATGCTTGAAATTACAGATTGCTTTAAAATTGATTTTTGCCCCCAAAGCCTCATCCCTTTTTACATAGTTACTTATTTACATACTTGTGCCAGTGCACGCATATTGTCAGCCAAAGGATTTTCACAACATATGCCTGTATGTGTTTTCATAGGGAAGTCAATGACAACAAAGGAACCAACAGATAATGAACAATATTTTGATAATCTATCCTTTGTTTATCTGTTTTCTGAAAAATCTGTGCCTGCTTGCACTCAGGCAAACATATTTAAAAATGCTTCATGTGTACAAATAGTTATATAACAATTGCACTTCCAGATCTTATCCCTCAGGCTAAAGATGTCCATCTGAAGTTTAAAGCTGTACGTCAACATAAATTTACACTATATTACTGATAAATCTCCCTCCTATCACTGAAAGGTTTAGGTCTCTTTAGGAACTCAAAAATATGATGTCTAATTTCAGAATGAAATGAAGATAATAAAAAAACTCTCCAGACAGTAGGACTCTAACTAACAAAACAAAAAATACATCGATTTCAGCAATATCAACTGCTTCAACAGTGAGATGAGGCAAGAGCGCTAGTAATACTCCGAGGGTTTTCTTGGATTGTTTTTATTCATCACTTTTTGCATAATCCTTCTTCATCTAATACAGTACTGGATAATTGATAAAGAAGAGAAAAAAATTTCTTTTCTAAAATGTTTTCCAGTTTATTCTTTAGTATATAATTTTTCTTGGAAATTCTTACTTTTAACATATTAATACATTCCCATAACTTCAGTGGCTTGTCCTGTCTGGCTTTCTTTCACCAGGGTTTCTGTAAATAAAGAGATGTATATTAAGCTGTAAGTGGAAATCTTATATACTAAATATATGTTTTTTATATTGCATCAATAAATATAATTTCCACTTGTATTTTTGTCTATTTTACATATCAATATTTGTTGCTAAATTTAATCTGTATTTTGAACAACACAGAATTGAAAGAAATTCCTTGGGGTCTTTGAGATCCGTCCTATATATCTTGTTCTTTCACCTGAGTTGACAGAGGTAGATGTGTTTTCTTATTAACTGGATGCTGTTTTGACCAGATTATCTGCAGTTTTAGACTCTCACAAATAGGTGGCACTAATGAATTCTTTATTTGCAGTAATTTCTATATTCCCAGCTAGGAAGGTAAAAGTGCTTTGTGTCCTCTGACACATTCCATATTGACCTTTGCAACCAGTAGTAGATTTGAACTTAGTTATGAGGGCTGAAACAAACAAAGAGAATCCTGTTTTTCATTTCCATGAGATAAATAACTTCTACTGAATGTAACAGGAGTTACGCACAAGTTTAAGAGAAGGCTGCCTACGTGCTGCATTAAAATAAGAAAAGCACATTGCTCTTTAATATATAAACACATCTAGAGTGACATAATGTATTGACAGTTCCTGTGAAAGACTTGATTAAACTAGCTGGACCTGAAATATTACCTGGCATGCTGGAAATGTCAAATAAAAATTGCCTTGAAATGTGAATTTGAGTCACATTCCCTGCAGGTTTACACTGGAGTAGCCTTCCTAGTGTCAATGTAATTAGAGGTGTTTTTCAAATTCAGCTTTCACAAACTATGGTTTATTAGCATTTTCTGAATTAGATGCTTCCACAGATATTGTTAGATCCCCAAGCAGAGC
Source organism: Alethe diademata (assembly GCA_025584955.1). Classification (NCBI taxonomy): domain Eukaryota; kingdom Metazoa; phylum Chordata; class Aves; order Passeriformes; family Muscicapidae; genus Alethe; species Alethe diademata. Next base: position 97,746,589 of record JANRMJ010000066.1, on the reverse strand, counting down.
TGATCAGTCTACCAAAAATTCTTTGGTTCTTCCAGAGAGGGAATCTGACTTCTCTCCATGCATTGCATGTGGACACCTGTAGGTAATTTGTAGGTTAACATCTGAATGAAGTTAAATCTGCAGAAATCTCATTTTGTTTTATTTAATTTTATCCTGCGATTATAATGAAATTGCCCTGTTTGTATAGTAGTATGACTAGACCCTCAAAGACAAAGAAACTATGAGAATTTAAAGATTCTTGTGGATCCAACCCTGTATTTTACAAATTTTGATTCTTTGGAGGCTATAACAGAAAATATTTTTAATCAAATCAGTAAATTTTTGCCCTAAGGTAAAGGAAGACCCCCAAACTTTTTTAGAAGCAAGTGTAAGCCCTAGCAAAAATAGTAAAGAGCTGGAATGAAATTGAATGGAATGAATGGAATGAAATACCATTCAAAATTTTAAAAATTAATTTAGCAACTAACCTTATGCTTGATAGACTAGGGATTTTAAATTAAGACAAGCTTCCAGAGATAAAATTTTATGAAAAACAAAGAGCAAAAGGAGTTGAGCAAGACATTAGAATTAGAATCAGAAACCAAGCCATACTCAGTGTGTCCACACAGCTCACATTAATGTGAGCACCTAATGCACTGCAGCCGAAGTAACACAAGGAAACAGCATCCATCAGAAAAATAATTCTCTGTGGGCCTTCCATGCTATAATGAAGGTGGGAGAAATACACCTTACTCTCTTTTGTGATAACCCAAGATTCTAAATTGTGTAAATATTAACATATCAAGCACTTTTTGTGTCACTTTGGGTTTGTAGATAGCAGGCAAACTCTGATCATGTCCAGATAAATGTCCATAGATAGATACTCTTACCTTCTAAAATTAGATGACAGATTTCAAAATATCCATGGAAATTAATCATTTTTGTGGTTGTTGACTTTGTCTGGATTCCAGGTGGCCACCAAGCCATGTTATCACTCCCCTCTCAACTGGGCAGGAAAGAGAAAATATGATGGAATGTTCATAGGTTGAGATAAGATCAGGGAGAAATCACTCAACAATTACTGTAACAGGAAAAACAGATTCGACTTGATTCAACTTAAATTCAATTTACTGTAAATTAGTCAGAGTAGGATAAAAAGAAACAAGAGCAACTCTTAAAACATTTCCCCTTGCCCTTCCCCTTCTTCATTGCTCATTTTCTCTACTTTCTCTCCTCCACTCCCAGTGACGAAGGGGGATGTGGGATGGGGAATGCAGGCTCCAGTATGGGGTTCCATGTGCTACAAGTGCATCTCTGCTTCACTGTGGACCCCCATGCAGGGCACAGCTGCCTCACCATGGCTGCATCACAGGCTGAAGAGGAATAAATTTCTGCTCCAGCACCCGGAGCACATTTTCCTCCTCCCTCTTCATTGACCTTGAGGTCTGCAGAGTGTTGCTCTCGCATGTTCTCACTCCTCTCTCCTTCTACTGCCCTGCAGCAGATTCTCTTCCTTCACTATGTTATCCTAGGGGTATTGTCACCCTCACTGATGGATTTGGCCAGCAGTAGATCCCACTTGGAGCCCCCTGGAATTGGAGCTGTCAGATGTGGGGGAAGCTTCTGGGGGCTTCTCACAGAAACCACTTCTGTCTTCCCTCACTACCTAAACCTTGCTGTGCAAAACTTATCCACAATTACTTGCAATATCTCCAGAAATATGCAGATGGAGTGCATGGAAGCATGGCCACTGGCCCAGGCCAAAAATGTGCCAAAACCACTTGCAAGTGATGAAAAAATTATGGTGCTTGGACTCTGATAGTGTTAAACTGAATTTAATTCTCACATTACTGTTTAAAAGAGTGCAGCACACACATGGTTAGGGAAAGATTGCATCATTATTTCAGTTACTACTTATGACAAGATAATTATGAGAAAAATTAAAATTTTAAAAATCTATGCAGAAAAGCAGGAAGAAAAGAAAAATAATTTCAATGTTGAGAAGTGTTCACACTGCTGTGTTTTCAAATTTACCCAAAAATGACAGATTTTTAAATGAATGCAACAATTTGAAACTCAATATACATAATATGTCTGATAGATACAAGAAGCATGGCTGTGTTGTTATTGTTATATAACAATAAACATTGATGCACTCATCAGTAGTGATACTGCAGCAGTGATAGGTTATTGGGAGAAAGCAATTAGAAAAACTTGTGAAAAAAAGCAAAGGAATGGTAAGTGCCGTGCAAATAGATTATAAGGGAAGGAAGGAAGGAAGGAAGGAAGGAAGGAAGGAAGGAAGGAAGGAAGGA
>JANRMJ010000066.1:97713907-97736985 GCA_025584955.1 Alethe diademata | reverse complement strand
GTTAGAGAGTCTTTTGTCCGTCACAGTTGAGTATTGGTATTAGACCAATACTCATGTTTTGGTAAATCAACATAAAGCATCACATGCTATGTAAAAGTAGTTTCTGCAGGTAGGCAGGACTGATCCCACCACTCATCCTTCAGCTGCCTCTTGGGTTGTTTTGTAGCTGCCTCAGCCCTGGAGATCCTGTGTCCCACTGGAGGGACACATGTGACAACAGCCAGCTGTGGTGTCAGGAAGGAACCCAGCAACCTGCCCTTGAGGCATCCTCAGCTGTCAGCCTCAGAGCTGGGTCTCTAGAAGTTGATGCTTGTGTATATACGTATTTTTAATCTTATTTTTATTTTAAATATTCTTAAGCAATCAATTTAATTTTAAATGTTGCTGCAAATAAAACTGGAGGTTCTGTTTGATACACACACATTTTTTTTCATTTCACCAACCATTCAGTTGTTTTTCATGTTTGACTTATTGCAGATGTACTTTGGGGTTCTGTTGTTTTTTAGGGTACTTTATTCATCAACAAACCAAAATCCTAGTTATATGAACATTTCTTTTAAAATAACTGGGCTGTATATAAATTGTTTCTTACTGCTTGACAGCTATTGATAGTATAAAAACATGAAGATTTATTACCATTCTGAACAAAATCTTTATTTTCTGTCTAATATAACAGTGGGTGTTCCCATTATCCATGTAAATGGCTAGTTGTTTTAAAGCTTACCAAGCTCTTGAACTCAGTAACATATTAAGGTAATGACTTCTACCAGTTAAACAGATTTCCACTGTGAAAAACAGATGTCTTGTCATGAGTTGCAAGCATGTTTCCACAAATTTACTTTAATTTCACATTTCAAGGCATAAAGTCTTTGTGTTCAGTTTCATTTAATATTCCTACAGCTTTATATATATCTCTCTGCGAATGGATTAATATCTGAGAATGCATTAATATCTTTTCTTTCTTTGTAGTAAAAAATACTTTTTTTAAAAAAAAAAGGGGGTTATTAAAGCAGGCTAGCATAGGAGCTTTCATATTTCTAAGAATTATCAAGAACAAAGCCTCAGGTAGAGATAAAGGGTTGGAATTCATAACTACTTTAGCCAGGATTCAAGTAAGCTGGAAGAGAAGGGAAAATATCCAGACTTTCAATAACTCATGTGCCATTTGCTAGACCTTGACGGTGAGGCCCTCTGTGGTTCACTTCAAAAGAAAGGTAAGAGTTTCTTCATTCTCCAGTGAGTCTGACTGCATGTATGAGGCATTAAAATGCACAGGCTGAAAGCTTTCAGGAGCAGATCTATCTCTAGACCCACCACTGTATCAAAGTGGTTGAATTGTATTTGCTTACAGCCCAGTGAATTGAGTTTTGACTTCCTGACCTCTTTTGGTTTCACATCTAATGTCAAGCCCAGACAACACTGCTGCTGGTAAGGTTATTTTCTTGATACATCTCAATAAAATCAGTCCCTTCTGAGGACTTCTAAAATGACAGTTTTCATAAACTAATAGGAAAGAACTTGCAACTACAGCAATATCTGATTGTTGGTCTTCAAACAGAGCTCTCCTTTTTTGAGAGATGGCATTAACAGATAAGAGCCACGGGGAAGAAAATTGGTTTGTTCAATTTTATGGCTAAAGAAGTATTCCCAGAATTAGTAAATGAGGGAATCCTTCCCATCTAATTCTCATAAGTTCTCAGTATGTTATTAAACTGGCTTATGCAAATATGCCTATAATAGTAAAATAAACAGTTTGAGAGGCCAGTTTTCTGTCTCTGAAGCTGACTTTTAGTCTGTCCTTGTGCCAATGAATTGTATGGGAGACTTGACCTGAGGCAGGAGCAGCAAAAGATTGCTCTGGCAGTGGGTTGTCCCTTCTTATGCTTAATCTGCTGGTATGTGCATAGAGCACAGGGACATTGGAGCAAGTGTCCACAAGCCATTCATTGACATTTGTGTGGCACCCCTTCTAGGCTAGTATATCTGTGTAGACATCATGCTGATACAGCTGGATTGCTGTTCTTGACCTAGGCCTATTTCTGCTATTTCAATCCCTGACTAATAAAAGGGGTAGGAAGGAAGAGGCATAGTCCTTCCCTTGTCAATGCTAGTTTAAACCATAAATCATAGTAGAAATTTTTCTGTCTTTCTTTCCTTCCACTTGAGAGATGATAGTGTTTAGATCACAGCTGGGTACTTTAGGATGCTCTGGTGCTGCAGTCTGGCTGATTGTGAATAAGAAGGGCAGCTGGATACTTTTCAGTTTGACCTTAAAAAACACCTTTTTCATGAATCATAGAATCATATAGGTTGGAAAAGAACTTGAATGTCATTGAGTCTGCCCACTAACCAAGCAAATCTGTGTAACTTGATTGTGATATAGAAGCAGCTAATTTCTGAGTCTGGAATGTACCTAACTTAATTTCTGAATACATTGAAGTAATTCATCATAGTCAGCAGAGAATAATCATCCTGGAGGAAGTCCATAATGTTGTGAATATGGATGGGATTTAAAGTCAACCTAGTTTTCCTATCGTGGAGCAGCGTGACATCAAGATAAGAAAAAATTTCTCACATTTTGCTCATAAAATAATTGGTTCAGTCACATAATTACTGTTAGTACCATGTGTTGATCTTGCCATCATGTGCTTTGCCCTGCTCTCAAGCCACTAAAACCTAATATAGAGCAAATTATCTCACTATATCATCAGCTTGAGGGCCCCACTATGGCTTTTGAAGACAGACTGAGGACATACATGCTCCCCCATTCATTATAAATGTCTCTAACACCTCAACAGAAGACAACCAGCCATACCTTGGCCAGAAAAAACGACACTGCTGTGCTAAGCTGGAAACAGTAGTTGCAACTCATAAGCATATTTATTTCCACAACCATAGTTAAATCACTAGAGTAATAGCAACAGCATGAACAACAAATCATACCTTAAGAAAGCTGAAAAAACAAAAAGATTTATGGTCAATATTAGGAGTCTTTGTCTAACATTGTGTCTTATATGCTGAAATTCTATACTATTTATAGCTTGTACTGTGAGAGGTGAAGCAATATATTCCCTTGACAGACCAGTACTTCAAGTATATTTATGAAGTGGGTTTATATTAATACAAGAAGTCAGATAGAAGTGTCTACATTTCACATGAGATTAAACCAAAATGAAAAAGAATCGAACAAACTCCTATTTTTTAGGAGTACATCTTGAATCACCCTCCCCAACCTGTTGATGGAACATCATGAGGTTCACAGGGCATTTTGAATTGCAGCATGCTCATGTCTGTAGAAGAGAGCTCAAAAACCTTCAAGAACCAAAATGACCATGCAAATGACCACGTGTCCTGAATGAACTAATTTTCCTAAAGACAGGCTAACAAAATAGGTTTTAGCTTTATAGTTAATATCTCAAATTATCTGATGAATGATATCCTTCATTTAGTTGCCTCTATGTCACCAAACAACATTATGGAATTTCTGCTAAGTGCAATCATATTCTACTCAATTTCTAGAATAAATTGACCAGTCCTTGTAGAGTCATGCTTTCCCCTCTCCCTAATTCTTTCTGAGACAACCATCCATTCTGTAAACTGAATGGTGAAAGGATTCTTCCCTACTTGAATAATTAAATGCTGTAAAATGGCACTCAACAAAGAAATTAGACTAATAAAGATATTTCTTTTTTATCTGTGGCTCTAAACATCCATCCAGAATCTGATAAGTGGAAAATAATTCCCTTTTAAAAGTACACCTGTACCAGGATTTTATTTTAAGATTGATATTTTTCATCCTGAGTATGTTACACAAGTTGTATCATCTTAAAATCTAGTTTTATAGTACAAGTAGTCAGACTTGAAAAATTTTTCTTATTTATTTGTTCACTGAGAAGCAATCAAATATATGAAATGAGTACTTTCACTGATTTCATATATTCATATATACTTTCATGTGGATCTTGCAGCAGGAAATATATTGGCAAGGAGAAATGCACTGAGGAAAGAAGAAAGCTGTTTTAGGAGAATGTTATGTGGGCAAACTGACCTCAAAAGTACAACAATTTCTGTCCGCAATGTTATAACTAATAATCCCTAATGTGTTATTTATTTATTTCAAAAGGTGCTGACAGCCACTGCTGGAGTAGCTGAAAGTCCCAGCCAGGCATGGCTCCCAATATTGTGAGCAGCACACAAATTGACAGGGTAACCCTGTGTCCCAGGGGGTTGGCACTCTGGTTTTCAAGGGACTTAACTGCAAGAGGTGTGGGTAAGTGGCATGTGACTAGTAGGATAATATACTTAAGATGGAAGCTGGTATAAACATCACAATGGAGTTTTGCAGAGCAGTCTTAAAAACTCTCTCTTATATCTGAGCTTCCTATCTCTGTCTCTGAAGGCTATTTCTTTTTGTTTGCTGGCAGCTTTGTCCAACAATAATAAGTATTGAAAGATACTGTCCAAGTCACCATCTAAGATTTTGTGAAACTGGTTTGAAACTACATAAGCGGCAGCGATAAGAAATAAAAATCTGTGTATTCTTGGAAAAAGAAGATAATGTTTGAAAGAGAGACTGGCTGCCATTTTGATATAAGAAATGTGTGGTCTGCTTTGACATTAAAATTTACTCAAACTTAACAAATTTATGAAAATTTAAAATACTTTATTTTGAAAATATGTGACTGAGAAATTCTGCTAGAAACTTCCAAAATGTAATATCATTTGTTACTGAATGTAATTGAACAAAAAATCTGAAGTTAAGTTTTCTTCTTTAAGTGAGTTATAAAAAGCAAATAATAATCTTCAGCCACTTTATGAAATTTTTTGTTGTTTTAATATTATTCTCACACAGACTTTTTTGCTCTCCTGTTAATGGCAATGTTTTTTAGATAAATATAACTACTTCTATTTTTCTGAACATCATAATCAATAGATATAGCTTTTAAGTATAACTCTAAACTTTATTTTTACTACAAAACTAGGTGTTGAGATCTAAAATTCAAAATGAGCAAATGTTCATAGATAATAAGCATTTAAAATATACTGTGCATAATTATTAGATTCTTTTTCCATTTGCCCTTCTGCTTCCTGCCTTCTCTGTTGCCCAGCAGAGAGTCATACATTTAAGAGGAGGAAAGACATCTATTGACTGCACAGTTGAATTCAGTAAATGTGTCTCACTCTAGCAGGACAATGCATGTAACACAGCAGGCCTAATTAGCTGTCCATCTCTAGCTATGAAAATTGTCACCAAATGTCTGCAGTCAAGTGGTTTTCATTACACTCAAATTCTGTGGTGTGGAATTCTCTGCAAAATTTAATGACCCAAGTTCTTATTTGAAAAAGTACTCTTTTACAATGGCACTCTACTTGAGCGCCATGAGCAAGTGAAGTATATAAAAAAGTAGATACACTGAAAAAAAAAAATGCTGCCTGTCATAGTATCTGAAACAGAGTGTAATCAATGAAACACTTTTCTAAAGGAACAGTAAAGGAACAACTTAGTGGCTTTTATATATAAATTTATATATTCCCTGAGAATGGATTCTTCTAATTGATTGCAAAGTCCATGAGAACAGTTCAGTGCATTATTTTCTGGAAGCAGAAAGCATGGCTGTGGCTTTGAGAGGTGAATTCTGCTGAATGTGCGAGGTTATTGTTATATTTAAAGTCAAAAGACAAATTCAGCAGGGGAACATTTTTCTTAAAATAGTTGCCACAGTAATAAGAGCCCTGTTTTATGGTTGGTTTATCAAAGGTGCTGCACACAAAAAACCTCTGCTCTATTCAATATCTTGTTCTCATTATACTTGTTGCTAGTAGCACTAATCATTCCTCTATTTTCAAACTGAGCATTGACATTATGAATTCACTGTTAAGAAGAGGAAGGAGGAAAAAAAAGAATTTAGCAATTCTTCATTTCTATAAACCTGTTGAGATCATGTGTCAAGAGATCAAGGTTGCAGCACATCCATGAACACATGTAATTTTCCTAATTATCTATAAATTCCTCAAGCCAAAGCTCTTTCCTGTGATCAGTTCCTTTGCAGCTTTAGTAACAGCTGGGAAGAGGAGGATGTGTTCTAGTCCATGCTGCAATTTACAGTGCACAACAAAGTAGATGTTCTTTTGGCTTGAACAGAGCTTCTCACAGAGTAGGTAGTTCAGGTTTTTAAAGGGCCTTGCAGAATAACTCAACCTTCCTTAAAACGTATATGTGTAGGAGCAGGAAATAGACAATTATGTTTTCAGAGGATTGTTATACTCTTAACATTTTGGAGCATATCATTATAGGATGTACTGTTGATATTACTAAGTATATCAGTAACCAGCTCCCATGTCTGAAAGGGTAGAAAACAACTTCACCAGACTTGCGTGTTTCTGCTAGAAATGGGCCATAGCTTTAAAGGTAAAAAGTATTCCTGTACCTGTGACCTACTTAAAGATGTATCTTAACCTCTGAAAGTGCCAGCATTTAAATCACAAGCTGGGAAAATTACCTGACCTCTCAACACTGACTCTGGCATGGAGCTATTATTTAAAGCGCCAAAATTATAGTAAACACCTACAAGACAATCCAGTTCCCAGACTTGCACCAGTGCCCTGGCATTTTTCTGACTATGAGTGAAGTTGTAGCCTGATTATTCTTGGGACTATCACTGAGAAGAATACTTAAAGGTCTCCAGGGAAGGAAAAAGTCCATTTGGAAGAAAGTAGTTTTCTCCAAAAACCTCTCAAAATATGCACTACAATTTCAAATATGTTCTGATGCAAGCATGTGTAATCCTGCACTTTAAATTCAGCAAGCAACTGTACCAGAAACACAAACTAAAATGTCAATAAGAGATTTCAGCAAATTTTGAGATGTCACTGTTATAGACAAACTGCAAGCATATCTAATCCTTTCTAAATTGAGTCAATTCAAATGGAAAGCAATACATGTAATGATAGGAAAGAAAGATCACTATAAGAACACTGATTTTTACAAAAATGTTAACTAACATCTGCAAACCATAATTGATGGTTATGAAATGACAAAGAAGAAGATGATGATGTGGATGAATAAGAAATTAATAATAAGGGAACACCTCATTATGTAGAAATCTGTATCCCAGGCATAGTGCCAACATCAAGGTGAAATAAATACAATGCATTAAAACCCCCCTCAGATCTGACTGACATATAGCTTTTTGTCAGTAAAATGTTGACCAAGAAAATTCCTTGTACTCCTTATTTGGATGGCATGACTTATGAAAAATGTAGCATTTAACAAAACCATTTGAAGTACTGCAATCTAAGGATGGTGCCCCTAATAGTACCAGCACTGTGAACAGCATCATTAAAAACTGTTTGCCTCCTGTGGTCATTGTTCTCACAGTTATGTGAGCCCCATTAAACCTGAAGTCAAATTTAAACTGAGAATTTGAAGACAAATCTCCTGAGTTAAAACATAAACAAATTTCCTTGGGATTATTCTGAAGAGAGACACATTTTATCTTCTACTTTCGTCATTACAGAAAAAGTAAATATCCTGGAAGGAAAAGAAAGAAGGAGGGGGGAGAAATAGGCTGATGATAGGGAATGATTTAACAGTGTCTTACATTAAATGCTGACAATGTAGTCATAGAAGTATTAAACCAAGGCCAATATTATTGCTACCTGCATTTTTAACTCTAGTGGCTGAATTAGACTGTATGATTACTAACTAGTAGAAGACATGAATCTGTCAGCCACTACTCAATTTTACTTGACAGCATTTAGTATCAAATAACATGTTTTTTTATACTATTTTTTTTATATCACCAGAAAGAAAAAGAACTTGCTGTTGGCAAATAATAGAAAAGGATTCAAAAAGCACTTTTTCACTTTTTAACCCCGGTTTATCAGTTCAGTCTGCATCATAAAAGAGAATTTGGGAAAAAAAAAAAAAAAGGAAAACCAGTAATGGTTATTTTAACACCTCTAAGAAACAATTCAAATGAAGAACAAAAAAACAGCAATTTATGAATAATCATTATTACATATCAAAGTTGTTATTGCTCAAAAGGAAAACATCCCCTAAAGGGATTAAAGTGACAAAACCTTCCCTTCTTAAATTAAGTATTGCTTGTATTACACATAATCCAGAAAGTAAAACTCAGCCTCACAGTAAAGCACATTCATTGTTTCAAACTCACATTCATTAATTCACTGCCACTTAGAGGGTGAGTTTAACTTTAAAATATCTGGTGGATTAACCACAGACAATTAATAAATTTATGATCATCTCTTTTCCAGAGATGTGAAAACTTTTACAAAATTAGATTGTTTTTTTCTTTCCTTTTTTTTGGGGGTAGAAATGAGTATTTAAATAACCCTTACCAGATACAGTTTTGGGCTCTTGTGGGACTAGAAATTTCTCATTAAGTCTATGTAGCCCTTAGACAAATTATTACCGTATCCTTTTTATTATTTTCTATGCAGAAATGTAGGCCAGTCAGCATTATCCAAACTTCTGTCTCAAATAAAGCACACTCTGTTCCACTTCTGACAAGTGTGCTCCATTAATGGAGTGCTTGTTTGTTCAAGCAGCTCTGTATAAAGTAGGAGTACAGTTACATCTAACAGCAATCTAAAATGTCGAAAGGAGATTGTTAATTCTAGAAATGCACTGAGAGATATTCAAAATAAAAAATCACACCAGATGTAGCTGTTAGCATGATTCTAAGACTTGATTCTAGGATCTTATTAGACCAGTTCTGATTTTCTCAGAACAGTTTGGAAACGGCAAATACTTCAGATGGACTGCATGAAGATAATTCTAATGTTTTCAGAGAAATAATTGAAAAGAAAAAAACGTGATGTGGCATGTAATTCATGTGCAGTGGAGTAGTTAAGTCACAACTTCTGTTGCTACCAGTAGCAAAACTATTCTTATCCAGATTTGTACTAAGCACTATAAAATGAATGGGAGAAAACGTTATAGTTGGGCCACACCCCTAGGGCAGAGAAGGGAGTCCCAGCTCCATAAACACACTCAGCTGTTCGTAGGTGATGATGCTTCTCCTCCCTTCTGAACACTGGACACACAGTACTGAGTCATTCAAACCATACATGTAAACCACCTCTTTGCAATGGATGATGTTTTGTTCATCTTCCTGTTGATTTTTTCAATACAGTGGCTAGCACTACTCTTTCCTGCTTTTTTATAGGGAGCATCCTATTTCCTGTACCACCACTCTCCTGAGCTTCAGCTTCTGCAACCTTCCAGCTTAATCAACCGAGTGCCCATTCAATGATAACCCCATCATCATCCACAGGACCTCCTGTTAGTTCCCACACCACATGGATCTCCAATGCACAAAACATCCTCCTCTGCTCTGCACAGATCTGTTTGCTGCCAGGACAGCTGTGTGTTCACTAGCACAGCTCTGACTGCATTTTGGCATCAGCAGGCACCTGTCTCCTCACGCTGTCTCACACTGTCTCACTACTGTGGTGTCTTATTAATTGTGGAATCACAGCAGATGTAGCATAGAAAGTTCAGGAGGTTGCATCAGAACTGGGTGGAATAATATGTAGTGGGGAAAACCTTAATTCATAATAAAGGAGTGAAAATGAGAATTTCCCCAGGGCTGCATGGATACTGTATAGACAGTGCTTAGCCTCAAGAACATGTTGTGGGTGGGTAAATTCCAGAAAGCTGAGTGTCTTTTGTGTAAAAATAGAAATGTGCCCCTTTATGAGGTTTGAAATGACTAATTATGAAAATTCTGAAGCGTTACTTTGCTCTTTCTGGGTAAAGAGATTAGAAATTCCTGATTTGCATAAGGCATTCATCATAATGAGTACAGAGAACACAGAGAGAAACAGGTAGAATATATGTAGATAGGGCTGATAAATATAGGAACATAAACTTACTCTTATAAGCAATTTTTAATTTTTTTTTTTCTGTATTACAGAGTGATAGTGGAACCATAGGAAAAAGCAAAACAAACAAACCACTGACCTGCAGTGCATGATCCAATGCCTGATGTAAAAGTAAACTTTTAGGTCACAAGGCTGTTTCTGCAAGTCCTTACCAGTGAATATTAGGAGACAATTTTGATTCTTCCCAGAAGCCACAAAAGGAATAGTTCACCAGACTTAACTTCAGTAAGTAGTGGCTATTATTATCAAAGGTTTATCCACATTACCCCACAATATTTAAATCAAACTAAAGACCCTAAATTTCTAGATCAGAAAGTTAGTTTGATATTGACTGTTGTCAATGCTCTACTCCAAACAATAGGTTCCTAGTCTGACAATAAAATGACAGCAGACAGAAACAGAGTAACAACCTATTTATTTCCTATCCTAGAGTAACAGTCTAATTAGTCTCTAGTTTGCCATTACATTCTTACAAAAAGCACCTGAAATGAAGAATACTTGTGTTTTCAGTGCATAAAATTCAATAAAACAGAAGACATAAGATAAAATTATAATCTTATTTATTTTTCATGATGTTGCTTCATGTAAGCAAAACCTAGGAGCCATCTGATATTTTAAGTTTGCAGCAAATTATGTCCCCAGATGTTTTCAGTGGCTGAATCGCCATCATTTTCCAGTTGTATATTGAAAATCTATCATATTAACTGTTACATTCTCTTATTAATTAAGATAAGAAGAAGAGTTCTGACAGAAGTATTTCTTTCCCCTAAACTTGACCAATGCAGGCCAAGTTTCCATACTGAGATTTCATTCCTTTGATGGACTATGTAGACTGCTGAGAAGATTTGAACTTAACTAAAAACAGTATGCATATAACCTCATGCCACTGTCCTCGGTTTTCATTTGCACTTTCTTGTAGCTTTTATGAAACAGCTATATTGTCTTCAATTTTTTTTCCCACTCCAGACACACTACCCAAGAAAATACTAGAAATGACAGAAACAGAAGCTTTATAAGGTGCCACTTGGAGCTGTGATCAAGCTATTCCTAATAACTTCAAGAAAGAGCTGGAAACTGTTTGCCATGGTGCCTGGAAGATGTGCACTGCCAATCATCTCTCCTAATTTAATGCTAGAGTCATCCAGCTTTCCAGCATGGAAGGCACACATGAGCAATACATTGCCATTAGGGTACAACAAAAATTTAGATCTCTCGGTATTTAGATTTGGTTACAGTTTAACAAGAAAAAAATAACCTGATTGATATTTGCAATGTATGTTATATCAGTCTATTAAAAAGAGCAAAAACTCTCTGCTCCCAAAAGGGGAGCCTAAGCAATACAGCTTTTACAAAGATAAAGCCATGAAACAATTATATCATTCTACTAACAGGTTCCTTTTCTTTTTAAAGAGAGCCTGTTTTAATAGAGAAATTTAACTGATGAAATATCTTCAATTCCCCATGAAAATCTGCTAAAATTTTGAAATTACTCAGTTTGCACAGAATTGTCCTTAGATTTCTGCATAATTCCTAAGAACTTTTGGCCATCTTTAGCACAGAGATTGCCTTACCCTGTGAGCAAATACCTGTGAAACTCAGTGTGCATCTGTCACATCTGTCTAGCATGCTAATTTTCATAATGTATGATAACTCACAGGTGACTCTAGTTGTTTTGTATTAGTTTATGTGATCCACAGAGTGGACCTAAATTTTCCACCTTTGAAACTCTGCATAAAAAGCAAGAAGAGTCTTACAGTTAAAGCAGTTACTTGGTGAGCAAGGCAGCCGAGAACTTGCATGGGAATAAATTCGCTGATTGTACTTAAGTCAGTGAAATTCAGAGAACAGTGCCAGCTACACATTTTTCATTTTCTAGCTGTCTAACTTGAGTCTGTAGGGTCTGATTTATTAAAGTGCAAATGCAGTCAACAGAAATTGTGCTTTGAATGTATAAAATGCAATATAAACACTTTCAAAATGAGATCCTACATTTTTTATACTGGACACTGAGAATTTCTAGAAACTCTTGAATTTGATCAATCAAAGAGCAACAAACTTTATGTAATACAGTAGACATATTACTCTGTTTGTGTTACAAGACCTTATGGAAATAGAAGTTATTTGAAAAAGACAAAATTCTAGGTGCAAATGGGGGAAATGGCACAAGCTGTATAACCCTGTTTTATGAAAAGCAGCCGAATGTAAGTCCACATATCACCAAATGAGAAGATGTTTTAATATTAAGTACATTCAATCACACTGAAAAAAGTAGTTCATGAACATACAATAAATATTATAATACAGCACGAGTAATAATTTAATTTCCAGTTTTCCAATAAAATTTTTAAATGCTTAGAGCTTTATCATGATTCGTTTGTCCTTTTGCACTCTTTAATAAGTATCTGTTTTTCATTTAAGAAAAGTGTCCAAGTTAAATTGTGAATCACATGAAATTTTAAAATAAATGACTGGTGTTACAGATCAAGTTTTTAATATCTTCTTCAAATACCTAACTCAATATACAAGGTGTGCATCTTTCTCCATATCTGGAGAGAATTAGGTAGCCTTGTGAGGGTGGGATATGCTTCTACACAGGTGTGATGAAATGCAGCAAGGCATTTCTATGATTCTATTTTAAGGCTGTGAATTACAGTAATTTTGGTGTATTTAGTTCCCATGCATCACAGCAGAAATTTCCATACTCCACAAAGTTAAAAAAAAACCAAAACAACCCTTTTATTTATAGTGGATTCTCCTTGATTCAAAGATTTTCCATTGCCTTGTGGTTCCTGATGTTTTTTGTATAGTTCCTAGAAACCATAGCTTTGAGATTATTTATAGCCTTTAGGCAGCACAGGATGCCAAATAATATAAAATATAGTAAAGTCAAATAAAATCCCTTGGTAGCATTGTGTCAGCTAGATACATTGTACTCTAAAAAATAAATTCATCTTGCCCTGAATTAATTGGTGTTTACTACCTACATTAAAAAATGTACTAAGAAACTTGCATGATTTACTTTTTACAAGATTTTTGATGTTTCTTTCCTTCAACAAATGTACCAAACTAAATAGCTCCATTTATAAATATAAATAATATAGATATCTAAATAAGAAGCTTATCTGAAAAAACCCTAGTACAAGCAGATTCCAACTTTATTCAGAGGACTAGCAGATTCCAACTTTATTCAGGGAACAATTTCACATTTTTATTTTTTAATATGGTGGTATTAAACATCAGTCTTAGCTGCTTCTTCTGAAAGTTAAAGTCCTCTATTTCTTCAAAGAAAAAAATATATGGCCTCTGTAGCCATGGTGTAAACATGCTTAGTAGGCCCTTGAGGACCCAATCCAACCCAGCTGGAGACAATGTCTGTTTTTTGATGGAATTCAGTTTATAGTTGATTTGGACCTTAAGGGTAAGCCTGACTAGAAAATTAGTTATATCAAGCTCTAAAAGAAAAAGCTCATCTCAGCCACAGTCCAAATCATGTCAGCTTTAACAGCAGCTGAATCTGCCCTCAGCCCTGGGCCATCCTGTGAACCTTACCAGCAAAGTGGTGCTTAGTGCAATACCAGTAGGGAGTATGCAAAGAAAACAAAAATCACAATAAGATTCAATGTAAAGGATAAATAGATTCTTTTACTTCAAAGAACATTGCTCTTCTAATCAAAGTCTACAAATCCTTGTGATTTTCAACACTTGGTGCATGCTCCTGTAAATAGTACAAAGTGTGATACAGTCAGACACATAATTGGAGAAGTCAACATGGATATTTCAGAATATGCAGACAAATTTCCCAATGTAATGTGATTTTTGATGGAACACCTTTAATATAGCTGCTAAAGTAAAGGAATATCTGCATAGGATACTCAAGGCTGAATTCATTACTTCAATTAAAGCAACTAGCTCTACACAGCTCCACTCAGAGATGTAGAAGGCAGTAGCTCTGCTTGAACTTTCATTTTAATTGTGATCATATTGGCATTCTTCCTGTGAAAGGCTTTAAAGGGAGAATGAAAAATAATAACATATTTTTTTATTTTAATCGTACGCAAAGAAGAGAGAATAGTCTCAAATGTGAGAGTAGAAAATAATTAACAATCACATAAAATGATAGCTTTGTTATGCTGATTAAGACACCATGAGTGAAGCTTGATACTGGAATTCATCAGAAATTCATGCTCTACTCTTTTTATAAGTGTCTATGGAATGAGGTAAATTCAGGTTATAGAAACACAAGGAGATCTTGTGGATTTGGTTTTTATTTTCATTTATGAAGGGCTAAGCAAATAACATATTTTTTCACTAATCAGTGAGGGGAAAATCATTCTATTTTCCCTAGAGCAAATTGGTATCACTCATTGAATTAATCAACAATAATTCATGGAATAGTATTAATTTAGTCAGATTTGCAGATGTTTTATGTCAGGAAAGCAATACAGACCAGATTGGCAGGCCTAACTCATGATTTCTAATGAACTTGATAGCAAATGGAACTAGCAATTTAGTGGCAGTTGAAGAGATAATCCTTTCTTAATGCTTCAATTTTTCCCTTTTCTTGAGGATATACAAAAGGTTTTCCAGCTATCAGTAGAAGCTCAGAAAACTTTGCTTTTCTGTCACATATGAGGGAAATATGTCATTCCAAGATTCATTCCCTGTAATGAATGGGTTATGTATGGTCTCTAAGACAAAAGTTTTATCTTTCACAACAGACTTTTTCTAGAATTTATCCCTTGGGGATTAATTTCCACTGTTTAATATAATCTAAGCAGAGGTTCTCGTTGCTGGTACACATTAAGTAAATACAATTTAACAATAATAAAACAGATTCAGCCAATGTAATAAATAAACTTCCCGAAGGAAGAGACACTATTCCAATAAATGACAGAGAGCAGAGAATCTGATAGTTCTCTGTGCAACCTGGAAGATAGTAGTGTTTCAGAGACTGAAATTCATTCTGGTGTGAATTGGTGTTTCACTTAAAGGTCTCCCAATTGCCAGCTCCTTTGCAATGGTAATTTTTTCACTAAAAGGCATATTTCAGTATGGATACTAAGGAGGGCTATTATGTGCTTCAGGGTACTGGGTAAGCTGAAGTTGGAAAAGGCTCCCTCTGGTCTCACAGATGTCAGGAAGCTCTCCCAGAATCATAGTAGTTTCAGGGATAAACAACAGAGACTTAACTCATCCTGCTGTGAATTTGTCAACCTGAATTGGCCTGCTATGGGTTTGTGAACCTCAGATATGAGCAAGGGGCAGAGACTACAATGACTGTATTGGATGTACCAGAGCATTGTGCTAGAAGGATAGACAAGAATTTTCTCTCACCAGTGAGGTTCAGGTAAGTGGGAGAAAATTGAGTAGTTATTGTGGTAAATTTGGCTGGAATGCCTTTAAATTATAGCCCCTGCCCAATGCCAACCAAAACAAGGAAGTGCATAGTGTTGAAAATTCTCTTTAGTCTACTGTGCAAACTCATGACAAAATGCTGTTTCTCTCAGTCACTGGGGACATCAAACTGTTCATTGAGACGGTCACCCTTCAACCCAAAATATTCCCTCCTGAGAACTCTGGTCTGGGAATCACTAAGCCCATGCATAATATCTGAACACCTGAGAGGCACCATGTAGACATCTTTACAGCTATTTTTATGCCTGAAGAGTCCTTAATGTTTTACCAAGGCTATCTCAGGTGGCATTTCTGCTGCACTTGCACTATTTCATGTAAGGCTTGTCCCCCACAGGTTCAGGTGGCTCCTGTTACTGTAATTCTCATAACATGCAACCCAAATAATGGATTACAACAGTTTAAAGGTGTATCCATTAAAACCTCAACTGCTGGTCCTTTTGGATCAGACTGAGTTTAACATGCAGTGAGCTGCTCCCATTGCCCTTGCTCTGATCTGTACAACCCCTTAGGGTTGTACCTGCTCCAAGTGAAGCTTTATCTGTAAGGTACAGTCTCTCCAGGGTTATACCTGTGCTGCCTAGGGCTAGTCTCATGCACAGCCACTGATTCTTCAAGGTGCTACAATGTAAATTGTCAGTATTTTGAGATATGTCTTCTCCAGAATGCACTTATCCTCAGGTACCTTCCAAGGTATACCAGTTGTGGTACAGCAATGAAAACACTTTATGAAAGCTCCATTGTTGCCATCTCATCAGAATTCAACACATTACAGAAATTGCACAAGAATTCCCATTTCTGTTCCTTCTTCACATAGAGCATGAGGCAGGAAGGGCATGAAGAAGGGAATAGGGACAGGAAGTTTCTTTCACAGCTGTCATGAAGTTTTCTCAGAAGGCAAATCAGTGACTGCAAATAGTGTCCTGTGTGTACTTGAAATGTAACAGTCCCTTTCTCTGTTTGGTTATAAGTACCAAACAGTTCTTGGTTCTTTCTCTGATGAAGAGAGGAAGAAGGCACATGGAAGAAAAATAACAATAAGATGAAAAATGATCCCTACAAACTGTTTTCCACCTTCCTACATTCAAGAAGGTATATAAGATTAAGACTGTGAATGCATCAATGTAGAAAAATAGAGAATCTGACTTAGTTTTTGACTTGACACTGACCTTTTAAACACACTTGAGGAAACAGCATGTGTTGTGCTCATTCAAAGACCAGTAACCTGCAAAAAATCCTATTTTTGCATCCTCTGAGATTTCACAGTCTTGTCAATGCACCTGCAAAAGGAAGCAGTCCTTGACTTGAAAAGCAGGTCTGTGTTTAGCAGCTTCAGAAATGTCCAGCTGGTTAGGATAAATGTGGTGATGTCTGGCAGGTGGCAGCACATGGTGGTAGAGTAAAAAATACCACAGCCTAGTGCTTTATTGCAAGGTACTATTATATTAACTACAAAAATATTTATGACCCATACTCAAGGCTCATTGATTTCTGGCTTCCCACATTCCCACAAAGTTGTTTTGCTCAGTTTGTTGCTGAAGTTCCTGATTCAGCAAATCATGTGTGTGTGTAATAGCATGAACTTTTTTGATTTGTTTGTCTGCCTACTGGCCAACTACTAGTGACCTTCACAACAGTAGGGATGGGAGTACAACACATGGTGACAACAGTGAAATAGCTTGGACCAGCTGCTCATAGCAGGGGAGGTCAATATCTCTGTCCTGTCCATCTCTCCTCCCCTTTTTCCAGTAAATCTGCACCTGCAGAATTATGTGCTTGAATAGTTTTAGATTCAAATAATTCCAAGAAGACCCCCAGCATCAAAGCAATTTGAAAACTATGAGTGAAGTCAACTATTATTACATACTGTGTCTATTTCAAAGGGAAAACACCCTTGGGAGGGATCAGAACATTAAATATAACACAAAGATGTTAATTTGGGTTCTAATCTTCTGCATTTCACCAGTGCTTCAGCCTTTAAAAATGCACAAAATAATACAGAATAATATAAAAATCTGAAAAATTATCCTAGTGTCATTCCCGTCAGTTGTTAATAATTTACACCTGTCAGTTTCTATTCAGTATTTGTGAAATAATCCAGATTCTTTTCCAGTCAGTTAAGAATGTGATGGATCAATCTGGAAGCCATCTTTATCCACAGGAATGACAAGAAGGTGATCAGGAGTAATCAGCATGGATTCACTAAAGGTGAATGCTTCTCCAACCTGATTGTCATCTGTCATGAGGGGAGAGAAGTGGACATTGTCTACCTTGACTTCAGCAACCCTTTCAGCACCGTCTCACACAACAACCTCACAGGAAAACTCAGAAGTGTGAATGGGATAAGTAGAGAGTGAAGTGGATTGAGAGCTGGCTGAATGGCAGATTCCAAAGGACTGTAATCAGTGTCACTGGGTTGATTTGGAGGGTGGCACAAGGAGTGTCCCTCAAGGTTTAATATTGGGATGAGGGAAAAATGCAAACACCTTTTGGACTTGAAAGAAATATGATTTAACTTTCTTACTAATACTTAGAGAATACTGTAGTGGAAATTCAGCTGTCGCCAGAAATAATGTCAAAAATATATTTTAAAAGTACACTTTTGCCTTTTTAGTAGCATTCTAAGGCTATTACAAAATAATCCAGATTGATATTTCAGTCCTCATACACAGCAAGGCCAAAACTGCCATATAACTCTCAAAACCACTCGAGAATCTAGGATAGAAATATGTCCCAAACCTGGTATTCTCTGCTGTTTTAGCTTGCTACAGCTATGCTGCAGTGGAGAAGAGCAGATATCCACTAGACAGAGACATTATCCTTGTACAGTCTGCTGCTACAGAATTATTTTGCAGACACCCATGCCCTAGTTCAGCCGTGGTTTTATACAGGGAGGTATTTCCAAGTAAAGGTGAAGTAGGAAATTTTGCCGAGCTCTCTCTGAATGCTTGAATCTCCCACAGCAAGCACACTGTCAAAATGAGGTTTGGTTTGTCATTTGTGCTTTTGTTAGCCAGAATGGTCACAAACCTTCTGTTTCAGTAGGAAAGATTGGGAGCTGTGTACAAAAGGTGCAGGCGTCACAGGAGAAAGCACTTAGAGAAAATTGTTTCTTGAAATCCCTGCAGCTGGTTGCAGTTTGAAAGAGTAAAAGAGAATCATTTGGTCAGTGAGGGTTAAAAGGGGTATAAGGATAAATGTAGAGGGGGGGAAATAGAAGATAAAGTTGACCTCAAAAAGCTTGTGGTTGAATTTGGCTATTAAGAGCACTTACATTTTGTTTTAAAGAACTATTCTCTGATTAAATATCTGAAAAACCCAGCTAATAAAATGTATCAATTAGTTCAGCACAGACTCTCATGTTAATTAGAAACTTGGTAAGTACACAAAATTAAACTATGCAGTACATAGAGGGGGAAAGAGAAGAGGTCTTTGCCTACAAATGAAGTCAGCTAGAAAGAAAGGGACAATATTGCCTACTGATCCAAAATGTTCCTGATAAGTAGGAAAATGTATGAAGTCCTTAATTAACAAGGGCTAGGTCCCATCTGCATGTACAATGTGTGTCCTGAGATGCTCAATTTTAAAGACTGTAATAACTTAATTTGGCTTCAGACGAAGCCCGGAATTCACCGATCATAGTGCTTAGAGTACTCAGAGAGCAAAGGCACCAACAAAGGAGGAGGGCACGAGAGCACACAGCACTTTGCTTGCTGTTGCTGCTCTGTGACATTGCTCTTTTCATAAATGACTTCAAGCCAGACAGTATCAAGAAAAGTCCATTCTCATACCAATGTCACACACGCTGTTGTGATGTTTCATGGATTCCCTGGGAGTGATGCATTTGTGTCAAATCTCATAAAGAGCCTTTTGCCATCTGCTTAGGAGTGTAACATTGCCTGCACAGAACAATTGATGCTGCTTGTTTGCCCCTTCCAAACTTTCAGAGTTCTGGGTCTTAAAACTAAGATTCTTAGTTCAGAGATCTATTAAAGCAGTTCTTGTTCTCAGTCTTGTGCAGGGAGCATGCTGCATCACCTGGAGGTTTCCTGCCAGGATGCTATGAATCATTACTCCAGATCCTTAAGCAAAACCTCATTTGTAAAGTATGGATGTTGCCTTATTTCCCCTTAAAACATTTTGGGTTGTTTTGGGTTTTTTTGCTGGATTTTGTCTTGTCTCTATGAGTGATTGGGAGGTCTGTAGACATGCTGCAGGCTGTTGCTGATTCACCTCCAACCGTGACATTTCCCATACTGGCAGCTATTACATTGACACAGAAGGACTTTATAAACTAGGATTTATACTGAATTTTTGTACAGAGGCATCTATTATTCCAGCAGATTTAATCAGGCCTTGCTCAAAATGCATGAGCACTCTCTAAGCACATTATTGTGTGCACAGATGTGGCAGAAGCTGTATACATATAGAAAGGGACAAAACAGAAATTATTTCTGTTGAAGTAATTGAGTTTGCAATGAGGTGACTACCTATGGTAATATCCTTGTAAAAACACTTGGACGGTGAGCCTTCTGTGTGACTGCTAAAATTTTTCAAACTTTATAACTGTGTATTTCTCCATCTATGCTGCAAAGGCACATTCTCTATGGGGAGGGTCATATTTTAAAAGGGAGATTGTTCCCTGAACCCATCTACTCTGTCTCACTCTTACCGCTGCCTAAAGGAAATTACAACAATTACTTTGCTGGGAAAGTAATATTAAAAGAAATATTTATATTACCTTTAATAATATTCAGTAGGAAAAAACAGAGACATCTGGTATAATCTGCTAGCATATTTCCTTTCACTCCCTGAAATCAGCAGCACAATAAAGGGCTCTGTCAATCAGGTGTCTGGAACTGTTGCTACAGTTCTGTGTTTTCTCTGACCCAACCATTCAGTAAAGCTTGCAAGAATTCATAATCTGTTAATGACACAATCTCACAAAAAATCTTTTCTGAAATTTTGCAGTTGGACAAAGTGATATAGTCAGATGTTCGGAAAGAAATAAATATGTTTTTAGTCATTTGCACTAGAACACTCTCAGTGTAGTTCTGAGCCAACAGTGCAACAATTCCATATGCTGATCCATCCTTACTCTGGCAACAGTTGTGTTGCTGTTGACATATATATTCATATGGCTAAGTAACTTTCAGCAAGAGCAAGTTTTTCATATTTGGAGTTTTTTTCACAGCTTAACTTCTTTATTATGCATAGGAGAAGCTAAGGGTAGCAAAATAACAAAGTAAGACCCTATTAAGCTTCAGAACCCATCTGAGAAGACCTGTGTGCCAGGCCAAGGGAATAAATACATCATTACACCATTAGAAGTTAGCACTTTATATGAGAAATATTCTTAGATTTGCAAATATCATTCTCAAGTCATAAGTCAGGGGTCCAGCTCTTTTTCTGAAAAGTCACTACTTAGCATATTTTAGATGAAAGGAAAGAATGACTAATAAACTGGAAAATAGAAAAAAAACACTTTATGGACTTTAAATTTACACCTTATATTGAAAAGGCATACTAGTTATTAAATTAAATTTAAAAAAACCAAAATTTTTACACAAATACTTGGCAATGAGTTACTAATAAAACCTTTAAAAATACTGTGAAGCTATTTGTAAAAAAACCTTGAGTTGCTTTAGAACACTTTGAATATATTGTGCCCCAGTAATTAACCTATTGTAAAAATCAGATCTTAGTTTTGCTGAAATCTTGACATCTAACTATCCCAAACCTTAGCACATAGGAAAGAAGTTGTTTTGATGATTATTTAAGTACAAGAAACTAATTTAAACAGAAACAATGTTATATAACTCAAAATCATTCTTATTGAAAATCGGCTGAATAAGTTAATTATTAGTATTATCAGAGAGCCTAGAGATACAGAAAATCAAGGTACATTGTGCTTGCGAGTACAGGAGCACAGAGCCTCTGCCCTGAAGAGCTTTCAATCTAAATAGACAACTCAAACTGGAAAAGAAAATCTCTGCAGTGGAAGAAATGAAGCACAGAGAGATTACATCACTTGTTCTTTGTATCTGAGCCAACAGTGTTGGGGGTGTTAAGCACTGCACCTTCCTATATTATTTTTATACATATAAAATATCCATTTGATGTAGCATGATGTAGCCCATAATATATTCTAATTCAAATACTTTTTTAATAACGATAGTCTGCCAGGAACTATCAGGCAGTCCATGATGGAGTTACCTCAAGACTATATAGGGTAAATCATCATTATTATGATTTTATTAAGTGACATATTTTCTTTCAGTAAAAGATGAAAGCTTTGACCTTGTAATGAGAACAACTTTTTTGCAGTTATGTTTAAAAGGTTATAGGTGGAATTATTAATAATAAAAATTCATGACTACTCATTACAGAATATCATAGAGATTACAGAATAAGGTTTATTGAAGAGGGAAAAAAGACAGAAATACAAAAATTTGACTTTTCTGTTGAAATGCATTACATTTTTTCTGCCCAGCAAGTGTGCAGATGTACCCACAAAAGTAAGCTGGCTGCAGGTTTAATATGTGTGTTTTTTCTATATTGATTGGGAACTGATATATGCCTAAATTGGCTCGTTCTGCCACCCAATCTCTTCTCAGGATCTCATTATGAGAGGTCAAGGCACATTAATAGCTTGGCAGATCAGTTCAATATTGCCTAGGAATAAGTGATCCTGACCTACTTGTGTGTAAAATGGGCAAACATAGAAACATCATAATAATCTGTAAATATGTGTCAATTACTTGCAAATGGAAAACTTCCTAAATCTTGAGATAATTCAACCAAGAAAAAGAGAAAAAAGCTATGAATTTGCAGGTTTTTAGGTAGAGTTCATTGCATGTCTTCACACCTAAAATTCCATAATAGGGGGAGGGGATGACATGAGATAAAATTTCATTAAGCAAAAGCAACAATAAAAAATCATGATATTTTTTGAAAGAAAGAGGCAGAGATGTGTTCAACAAGATATATAAATTAAAGGTTAGGGATTTTACTATTTTGATAAGGGAAGATAAATGTCATGTGAGAAGGGGAGACCCTGACTCTTTGTGTGGGGAGATTTTCTGTGTCTGTAGTGTTTATCTGTCAGCACCCCAGGAAAGCTGAGACCCTTACGCCTGACCGGTCTATCAGTGTCCCATTATGGGGACATGTCACTGAGCAGTTCTGCTGAGTGGGAGGGTGGCTCGACTGACTTATTCAGGGGCACACCCCAACAGAAAAAGGGAGATCCTTTAGAGGGTCTTTCCATTTTATGAGCCCTCAGCAGGTCTTAATTTGGGTGTGTGCCCTGCTGCCAGTGACTGCCAGCACTCATGAAGAGCTCACACCAACACTTTATGGAATAATACTCTTGATTAATATATAATTGTGATAGGTTAAGGCTCAAGGCCTGTCAGTGACAGTATCTGACTGCAAAAACATATTCAAAGCAACACACAGACAAGCTGTAATCCCCAGTAAAAGGATTCAGCACACAGAGTGTGGGTTTTACCCAACAGCTGTCCCTAGAAGGGAGAAGGTAAGTTCAGCCCCTTGACTGATCATGGCAGCTATGATGGAGTCTTGCCAAAATTTTCTCCATTCTCACCTTACTTTTTTACTATTTCTTTGTGTTTAGGTGGAGCTTGTATTATCCTAGCAATACCTACTTTTGTTATGGATTGCTATAAGATTCTCTTGCTTGAAAGATACAGTCAATAAAATCTAGAGCAGAGCCCAGTGAGGAGTGGCTGTGC
>JANRMJ010000066.1:97691603-97702391 GCA_025584955.1 Alethe diademata | reverse complement strand
CATTTCCTTGCCAGTGTATAAGAGATGATACCATAATGGAATATTTTCAAGATCATCTAGTTGAAAACCCCTTGAACAGGGTAGGGAGCCTTCAACTAGACCAGGTCACTCAGAGCCCTGTCCAACCCGGCCTTGAACAATTTCAAGGAGGGGCACCCTGTCTCTGGACAACCTGTTCCAGTGGCTCACATTAAAGAATTTCTTCCTAATATCTAATGTAAACCTATTCTCTTTCGATTTGGAGCCTTTCTTCCTTGTTCTGTCAGTACATGTTCTTGTATAAGGTTTCTCTTCAGCCTTCTTGTGGGCTCCTTTCAGGTACTAGAAGGCCACAATTAGGTCTCCCTGAAGCCTTCCCTTCTCCAGGCTGAAAAATCCCAACTCTCTCACATGAGAGAGTGCCCTTCCTCGCAGGAGAGGTGCTCCATCCATCAAATCATCTTGGTGGCCTCCTCTGGACTCACTCCAGCAGCTCCATGTCCTTCCTGTGCTGGGACTCCAGAGCTGGACACAGCTCTGCAGGTGGGGTCTCAGCAGGGCAGGGCAGAGCAGAGGGACAGAATCCCCTCCCTCCCCTGCTGCCCACGCTGCTTTGGATGCAGCCCAGGGCACTTTTGGCTTTCTGGGCTGCAAGGGCACATGGCTGGGTCATGTCCAGCCTCTGACCCACAGCACCCCCAAGTCCTTCTCACCCAGGCTGCTCTGGATCTGTTCCTCCCCCAGCCTGGAGTGGTATTAGGGGCTGCCCTGACCCTGGTGGAGCACCATGAACTTGGCCTTGCTGAACTTCAAGTGTTTCCTATGGGCTTATTTCACGAGCCTTTCCAGGTCCCTCTGGATGGCATCCTATCATTCAGATGTGTCTACACCACCACTCAGCTGGTGTCACCTGCAAATTTGCTGAGGGGGCACTCAGTCAATTCACCTATGCTGTTAATGAAGATATTAAATAACACTGGTCTCCATATGAACTCCTAAGGGACAAGACTGGTCACTGGTGTCCATTGGGAATCTGATCTATGGACCCTCCAGATTCAACCATTCAATAAATTTGTAATCCATCTACCAATCCATCTCTCTGATTTAGAGAAAAGAATATTATGGGAGAGTATGTCAAAGGCTTTGCAGAAGTCCAGATAAATGATGTCTGCAGCCCTTCCCTTCCTTGTTATAGTCACTTAGGTGACCACTTCTATGAGAGCAACCCACACATGCTTCGGGCTGTGATGGAGGAGGATATTTTGCCATAGCACTTTTTCTTTTTTTCAATAAGAAAACAAAACAAAAGAAGTCAAATTTCATAGTGAACTGCAAGAGATGGCCCC
Organism: Alethe diademata; assembly: GCA_025584955.1. Taxonomy (NCBI): domain Eukaryota; kingdom Metazoa; phylum Chordata; class Aves; order Passeriformes; family Muscicapidae; genus Alethe; species Alethe diademata. The sequence continues at coordinate 97,701,066 of JANRMJ010000066.1, read as the reverse complement.
TTGGGCAGTACATAGTAAATTCTACTGTTCTCTGCTACAGAAGGTGGATAAATTAGCAGAAATAGAGGGAAGGTGGATAATGTTACAAAGGTTTAAACATTGGTGACTATTCAGTATGAATTATGCTAAAACAGAAATTGCAAGGAAACTGAATGTCATGCTTCTTTGGACAGCCTGATAATGGAGACAGTGTAGTGTATTGTCTGTTTACTGTTAATTTATCAAGAAAGATATGCTTCATGTAACAAAGAGAATAAAATATAAAAAACCCTCAACCAACCCAGAAAGCTTGCATAAGGCTCAGGTAGAGCTAAGAGCTTTGCTGAAGGTGCATCTGCACAAAATGTGCCAGCCTGATAAACCACAAGTGTCAAAAATCTGTCAAATATCACCCATCGACAGTGAGGTCATTACTAGCCCCAGTTTCAACTCCCAATGTCTTCTACCAAAGCTGGAGACATTTAAGGAGAGGTGAGGCTGAAGGGACTCAAAAAAGCCTAGGAGAAGAGCTGCTACTACTTCTATGTTTGGTGAGCACATAGAAATGGAACATAACAAAGGGACACTTGTTCATTTGCCCAGAGTTCCTGAGTGTTTGGTACACTAAGAACAGAACTAGTGTCAATAAAGTAGCTACATTCCCAAATGGCCAAATTGAGGTTGCCACACATAAACACAGTACTTTGCTGAGCATTCATAGAGCATACAGAAGAGACAGCAAGATTTCCTCCTTTTCTTGACTTAAAACAGTGATTTCAACTTAGGTCTTCTTACTAAAATGCTGGTAGTGCTAACAAAATAACTTATCACAGAGACTTTCTTCATGTTGCCAGTTAAAGCAATGCTGTTCTTCTTGAAAGAATTAAATGTTCATTTTGGGTACAAGCAGCCCCATGCACAGCCCTAGTACCTCTCCCTCTGCCTCACTCTGTCTTTGGATACTTCCCTGGGAACCAGGGAAGCAGCTTGGATTGCTCATGCTGCTCAAGGAAAATATAACAGAAAAGAATTATAACAATGATTATGCACCTCCAGTGTGCTTGAGAGATGTGATGTTTTCATGAAAACATGCTTACTAGGGGTGTCACCTCCCTTGCACCAATTAGATCATGTCTATGCTTAGCTCCACGAACTACTCTATATAAGTGTAGTGTTTCTTTAAACAAAAAGGCTTTTGCTTCTCCATGGCATGAAGAAGTTTGTTGCTATATCCTTTTCACAGCTCTCCTAGCCCCAAATGCAACATCACCCCACTTTGATTATTTTGTTACTCGTTCAGCGCAGAACATTCTCACAGCAGCCCCTGATCAAGAGCCCTCAGCCACCTCTGGAAGAGGATGTCATTCCCTGCTACCCACACAGAGACCCTGGAGCAAACAACTGTGTTCTCTGTCCCCACCTCGCTCTGTGGCACGGAACCCAGCATGCTGGAGTCTCTGCAGCATGCTGAGACCATTCCACACTCCCTCCTGGGAAACATTTACACTCTTTGTCTGCACAGCTAACCAGAGCTATGAAGCAAAAGGATCTCATTTAACCTTTTGCTCTGGGAAGGGGAAAATGCTACCAAAGGATATATTGCACAGTATTAAAAAAAACCAAAACTCTGCTTCCTGCAGACATTGGTTTGGGCAGAACTTGACATTAAAAGATGAGGAGAAATTTGTAATTCAGAATGTTTCCACTTGTCCCTCTAATAATTATTGCAGATGAAATTGTGTGCAGCAGTGACACTGCTTTTTGTCAATTAGTATGAGATAAAAATGTTTGTTGATTCCAATTCTGCATGTATCTATGCTAATTTCATGGTGTGTTTGCAGATAATATCCTTCAGTTTGACAGATATGTGAAATGTTATATGGCAACATTAGATTGATTTTGTTAGAGATGCTGCCTAATGAGAAAAGTAATCAGTCCCACTAGCCTTTGCTTTCAAATATCAGTTCCCATTAGAGACATTTCTGTAAACCCTTCTGTGCTGCTGCTCTTCTTCAGTCTATTAAATGGAGATTCTCTGACTGAGAAAACTTTTCAAATCCACACATCATAATTTAACTGAAATATAATTATTTTCTGCAGTGTATGTATTTCCTCTTCTGTGTTTTACTGATAGCTTCCTTCTGCTGTCAAGATTTGAGCAAAGATTTTTTCTCCCACCAGACAATTATTCTCATTTGTTTAAAGTGGCAGTGGAAGCACAATTAATCCACAATATGTAATGATGCAGACATTGCCATGACAATACCTTGTCATACTTCTTTTATGGAATGAGCTGTTGAGCTTTGTCATAACCCAAAAAATTCTTCCCTGAAATTTAACACTTTTAAGTTTAACAGAAATTTACAGATATTAAATGAAAAAATCATTGCAGCACATTGATAGATTACATTCCTTATCCTATATATAAATGCTATAGTACAATTATAGTACAATATAATTCTTCAGTCAGCTAGAGAACTGTGTTAAAAAGTAGACTCCTACCTCCTAAATTTATGTTAAATATATTCTTTTCCTCATTCTTTCACTACTTGCACATTCCTTATGAATGTAAACCAATTGATGACTTAGTCTAATATTACAAGAACAAATTACTGTGTCAATTCCCACTAGTACTACTCCTAATGGCGTGACTTGGTTGCTTTTTGTCGTATTTTACCAAAGATGAGAACTTAGATATAACAGAAAAGTACCAAAACTTGCAGTGTTAAAATCCCAAAGCAGCTACCAGTTAATAAATTTGCTTTCATATGAAGAGAAAATAGAAACACACTAAAGCCTAACTTAAAATCTTATGTACGTGGTTCACAAATTCCAGATTAGTAATTATTCCATATCTACTGATAACTGCAACAAATGTCTTCATCATAGAGCAATAAAATTTTAGCATGAATAATTTTCAGAAGTCCTATGAAATGTTACATTATTTTAAGAAAGTTTCTTCTCAGTTTCTTATTGAAATTGTAACATCTTACAAAAATAGCTCATTTATTTATCTGACATTTTTAATAGACTTTTGTAAATAAACTGCAGTGTTTAACACAAAGCTATATAGCAGCTCACAGCTTTCATTACCTTTGCCTCATAAAATGTCAAAAGAACTGAATGCAATGAACCTGTTATAATGTACAAGACATACCTGATATTATTAATGAAAGTTCCTGTAATAAAATGAGTCCATTTATCTTTGTTCAAATCAGACCCACATGCTCGCACTCTAGAGATAAACTGGATTCCTAAGTGTACTCTTGTATACTGAACCATTAAATTTCATGTTAAAAATGTCAGAAAATGCATTGTGTAAAAAGACTATATTAAGAAAATGATAAAAAATAACTCAGAGGGTGTAAAAGATCTTGAATCACCTTATAATCCAATTTTGTACAGATTAATAAAAGCTATAAATTCTAATCTAGGCAATCCAAACATTTAGCAACTCAGAATCATAATTCTTCAAATTATTTTTATCCTCATCTGTACTCCCTACCCTTTTAAATGAGATATTTTTCATGTGAGGAGTTGAACATCTCAGTTTCTTCTAGAGCCCCCCAGCCTGCTACTCTCAGAGGAGAGGAAAATTCGATCCACAAGGGGTTTGCTCTGAGAATTTCAGCTGCTTATTCTGCAGGAGATTTTCTTTCCCTCTCCCTTTAGAAATAAAGCACAGAGGAACTTGATTTTTCAGAGCCTTGGGCTTTTGGACAGCCATGAGCACCACATACCCTCTGGACTCTTACCAGGATGATTATCTAATCATCCAAGAGAAGAGCTATCTATCCTGCTGTGTTTTAAGCACTTACCTGAGGTGCCTGATTTAGGAATAATATCATTAGAAGGTATCCTATCATCCCTGAAGTGCTCTTCATGACTGGTCTAGAGAAAATTTAAGACATGATCCCTCTCTGAAGAGCACTTGCTTCCTCCATCATTATAGAAAAAGTTCAGGCATCTAAGTGCTCGGTATGAGCTTTACCTGCCTACCCAAGGACATGCTCAGGAATGAACTACTTTTTTATTTCTAAGGCTCACTCTCTAAAGAGTTTCTTCTTCCACAGAACTACCATGTGAATATACAGCAGAAAGGTGTCAGTCCATCTTTATAGTCTTATTCACATCCTCTCTTAATTTCTAGTCTTAATAGACCTTCAGTTTAACATATACAATTGTGTGTATGTTCTTACATACTTAGTGGCTAATTTCTCATCATGAAAGGGCAGATTTCAAGTAGGGAAACACTGGACATAAAATTTACATGAAAATTTCAGCAATCATGGGCAATTTAATGTTCACCTGCTAGTATATGTGTTCCTAGGAAGTCATAGTGTCACAACATAAAAATAAAGATGTGATTTGGAAGTGGAGGAAAACTATGTTTTAGAAATGATTCACACTGTCCAAATGAATTCTTTCTGGGCTGCCATATCACCATGGGACTCTCTTTTCAGGACCCAAGATGGTGTTCTGTAAAGTGGTGAGAGGCATGGGGCATATCTTCAACCATCCTGTGGTTACTTCCACCACTGCCAGCACACAGTGCTTGCCTTGGCAGGCTTGCAGCAGTGTGATGCAATTGATCTGCCAGGCCTCCCCATATTTCTGTTTTGACCATTGTCCCCCATACTACAGGAACTTTACTGCTTGGCCTGCTTGAGTGCAGCACACGTTTCACAGTTACAATAACCTTGGGATGTAGTGTCCATGGTAAGCTCACCCCTTGATAACACAAACAGCTGTATGTTGCATCTCTTCCCTGACGACCTGAGGCATCACAAGCCCACTGAACCAGAAATTATTACCCTGGTATTTTCAGTCAAGATCTATCTGAGACACTTTAATCTTGGCAGTTTGATCCACCTGTCCATTGTTTCAATGCTCTTTGGTAACTCAACCCTTGGGTTTGTGCACATCTAAAAAATGGATTTTTACAGCCAGCTTCTCTACCCTGGCAGTGATGTCTCACCACTCTTAGCCTAGATGCATTTTTTTTTTGCTGCTAATTGGCTGTTTTCCATCTTTCCAGACAGGCTAAAAGAGTGTTTGCTACTATCCATGGGTCAGATTAGTGGTAGTGTCTTGGCCCCTTCCCTTATTCGGCAATATCTAAGGCCAAGTGGACAACTTTAAGCTCTGCAACGTGGTTTGATCCACCTTGTCCCTCCATAGCTTCTGTGATTCACTGCATAGGACTCCCTCCATGCAGCAGCCTTCCACTTTCAATTTGCCCCTATGATAAGGCAGGAAAAGTCAGTGAGGAGAGTGTATTGCTTTTTATTTTCAGGTAGGTGATTATATAGTGTGGTCTCCTCAGCACACCAGCTTCTTCTCCTCCTTTTCTGATAACCTGGAATTTTCACCTTAAGACCAATTCATGATGATCTTAGAAATGCCTGGGTAACTGGGATTTCCTATCCAAGCTTGCTGTGTAAACAAAGAGATCCTCTTGCTCCATCTGGCATCTGTGGCATGATGTGTGGGAAGGACTTTACCTTTGAACATCCAGCCCAGCACTGGCAGTCAGGGTGCCAAGAAGAGCTGTTCTTCAGTACTAGTCACTTCTGAAATAGATCAAACCTCTCCATTAGCTGCCAAGATCTCTTTTTTCAGTTGTGATGTAACAGGCCTCAGATCCTTTTTATCTCCAGCTCCCAGGGCACACATTCTGATGGGCTCAATCTCGCTGCCCCTTTTCTCGGAACAGCATCTCGGGGCTGCATTCACAATCCAGCCGTGTTTGCCACTTTCAGAGCTGTATTCTCAGAGGACCAGAAGGCACAAGAGAGATGAGAAAGGGCAGAGTGTGCAAGGGAAACCTCTCTTAGGAAGAGATGGAAACAAAATGGTGCAGTTCCAGGAGTGTACTCACCTTTCTTCTTCTTGAAACCATGTTCCCCAGAGATGATGTGCAGGGTATAGAACAACAACCTGGCCATGCCCATATGCTCTGCCTGCTCTTTGCTACCAGAACACACAGAGTGCAATTTACATTTATCTAAAGAATGCTAGGAAGCCAAGGCACATGCAGGAAATCTACCTAATATTTTGGAATAAGTATTTCACAAGGACTATTCTATATTCTGTTCATCTAGAATTTAATTCTGAGATAAACTGACATGTGCCATTCAGAATGGTAAGCAACCACTGTGAAATTGCTCTGAGATAGAACTATTTTGGACAAGTCAAATGATGAAACTTAAATGATTGTAGAAAACTGATCAGTTTTCTTCCTGTAGACCCATATCTTCCCGTTGTACCAACGGTCTTGCTGCAGGATCCGAAGTGAAAAGCCCATGCTAATAGTAAATACAACTATAGATGAGGATTTGAGTATTACTATTTTACCAAAACAGATCAAACCAAAAATAAAGTAAACAAAACCAAAAACAGAAATAAAAGAACATAATTAAAAGTGCCTACATAGTTCTTATTCCTGTTGTAGTTTCTGAGAACAGTGAAAGCAGCTGTAGTAGAAGTTAGCACTGAGAGCCAAGCACAAAACCCACAAAAATATCAGAGATTGTGACACTGTTACATAGATGAGACAGGACAGAGTCTTGGCAAATACTGAGAACATTAGAAAAATAAAAGAGATTAAACATAGAAACATATTTTACTTTTGTTAGTGGAGACTTCGTAATAGAAAACTTTATGTCATTTTACAACACTAATCCTGGAAAAGTAGATGACAGTAAAATATGTATAGAAAAATATCAAAAAGAAGAAAGAATTATCAGGAAGATTTTTACATATTTCTATTTTCATTACTTGTTTAAATGAACAGTCAGATAATTGAACTTTTACAATTTTCTGGTTTTTTTGCTTGCATTCAATATTTACATAGGCTATAAATATAATTTCTTATACATTTCTGGTTAACCAACTATGTTAACAGTTTGGTACTGGAAAATGCCATATAAAAAATTCTTTCGTTAGGTTTCCTGTAGCAACATTTATCTAATGAATTCCTGTGCTCAGCAGCATCTATTCAGTCCCAAGATGGAAGGCAGTGCTGACTTATGAAAAGCACTATGGGGATGCTAACAGATAACTACACTGTTATTATTATGAATATACCCGTAGGATGCAAGGAAAAAAAAAAAAGATATTTCAAACACAGAGACTGATTTAAAAAACAAAGTTCAACAGAACTAATACAATACAAAGGCAGATTATGCTGTTCCAGCAGGCACCTTTATAACCAAGGTTAAACTAATCCTAAACCTAAAAATTTTAGCTTACTTCTTAAAGCATTTAGAAGAGCATTCATAATTCATGATTTATCATGTGTAAAATTTCTACTCACAATTCTACTACCTTTACTTGAATTAAGTTACTTATAAAAATTATGCAGACTCCTGTGGTTAATTGGTGAAACTGTTCTCAGAGAAGATTTCCTTCTGTCTTTGCTCCAGGTTCTTGTCCAAGAGCAGGAGGAAGCCCCTTGCTGAGTCTCACATCTGGCATTGAGTGCATAATGGGCAGGAACAGTTTAGGCAGTCAGCACATGTAGGGTACCAAATTAGCTGGACAGAGTCAAGAAATGCCTCTTCTTGTCAAATAATTAAAAAAATGTAATCCAGTGTCTCTTTCAGTGCTGTGCTCTCAGAACATTGGAATAGAACTGAGACTCGTATAAAGCTCATACCAGCAATTTTTAATTATTGTTGAAAGAATTTTTCTGAATATGCTGCCTAGCAAGACTTTCGTTTTACTTGGTGATGTAGTGAAAGGAATGCAAGTTGCCAACCCAGTCCAGGGAGAGAGGACAGATCCCATGTAAGTCACTGAACAACCTTTCTTCTGCTCAAAGACACTTTAAAAATGTAGAGTCATTACAAACACTTTTTGATGCTGGCATACTTAAATATAAATTTTACTTTGACTTTATCTCATCAAGTCCTGCTGTTTAAGCTGAGTTTGATGATGCTTGACTGTATCTTGATAGAAGTGCTCTGGTAAGTCTACCTGATAACTGAACATCATAATCTAGATCATGGTAAGTACAGATTTCCAGAAAAATAAAATAAACTTATCAGCTCATCAAAACTGGTTTTTGATAGGGGTCATAGTGCATTCTGCTTACAAATCTGGAGCAATGAAGTCCACGGGGTGGAATTCCGATATGACCTGGCATACCTTCTTAGTTCAAATACAAATTAAACTTTCTCAGTTAAAGGAAAGTCAGTAATGAGGCAGCATAATGGGTATTTTTAAGAGATATTGGGATGCATAGAAACACTAGAGGCTTGACAAGGATATAACACTAAAACATATCCTGAGATGTGAAAACCCTTCTACAGGATTTCTGTGTTACCCCAGGAAATATTGATACTGCTACTGGCTGTAATTTGTTGATGACTTTATCTCATTTATTTATCTGACAGAGGGAAGCAATTTCATTCACTTGCATAAACATTAAGATGTTATCACAACCTCACAACTTTGTCAATTAAAAAAAAAGAGAAGGTGTATTTTTCTGTAAATTGAATTGAGCCATATGACCCTCAGATGATCTGCAGGCTAAGCTCTTAATTGCTTCCACCTTTATTTCTTCAGGTTTTTTGGGCGTTTTTGTTTAATTTAACACTCCAGTGAACTTTTCAATAAAAAAATAAAGGCATCAAATATGAACTTCCACATATTAGTTTAAAACAACAATGAAAGACAGTCAATATAAATCAATTTATTCTTTTTGTGGTGATTCCCAGATGTAGGCTTTGATATTTCATGCATCACTAAATCTATCAAGCAAAAATTGTTTTCTTGGAGCTAATAGAGATGGAGATATTCATTTTTCTATTGTCTCTTTCCTATTGCTGATGTTAAGTTTTGTCTTAGCTGTTTCAGACAGAAATGAATGGCTCCCCCAAGGCAGAAAGAATCTGTAAATTTAGCTTTGTATTCCACCCCAAATCCAATTATTATAACAACCCTGCTACTACTGTTATAGTTAAATGCCTGTCAGTGTTTCTATTATAACCCTTTCTGTGGAAGTTTATAACTCAACCGTTTTAAAAAAAACTGCTCCAGGCTAAACCTGGCATTCAGGGCTCTAACCCAGAATACATTAAAAGGCAAACAAAACAATAAACCTGCAAAGTCTACCACACTCCAGCTTTTTAGAAAATCTTTGTCTTTTTTTCATCTTTTTTAAACGGGAAAAGAAAAAAATGTCAAAAAAAATCTAAAACTGAAAAAGAACATTGAAGATGTCATTCATCTTGTTGGCAAGTGAATAGTAAAATCAGACAACATCTGGACTAAAAATGTGGGAGCAATTCATGTCTGTGTAAAACTCTTGATTTCAGAATTTTCCTGAATGCTCTTATGGCTGCAGACTGCTTCATGCCCTGGTGTCTCCCAGCCTCGGCTGCTGTAAGGGACAGCTAATACCTACCTGTTACAGTTACCCAATTCAAATATTGGTGCAGGCAAAAGAGAAAAGGGACAATAGAAATATTATCAAATT
>JANRMJ010000066.1:97676687-97691503 GCA_025584955.1 Alethe diademata | reverse complement strand
TTCAAATATTGGTGCAGGCAAAAGAGAAAAGGGACAATAGAAATATTATCAAATTCCTTTTTCCCACATTTTGAAAAGTCCCAATATGAAACTATAGAGGATAGATCACTCATTGATACAAGATGGTTTTTTTTAAAAAATCAATAGCATCATAACGTATCAAACTCTGTCCTTGCTTATTAACTATAAATGAAGTTCCTTCATCTTCCTCTCCTATAGTACTATAACCTGTGAAAAACAGCAGTCATTGAGCAATTCAAAAGATCAATTTTGAACATGGAGAAATCAATACTTAGAATGGGGACAGCAATGGTCACAGATGTGGTCTTAAAACATAGCCAGGAGCAACATTTTCTAATATATATCACTTACCGAAACACTACACTGGGGAACGCTGGAATGAGCTATGCTACCTTAGGAGAAAACCTTTTCAGAGAGCTTTGGTTATCAGAATTTTTTTTTCTGTGTTTATGGTTAGCTGATGGTACTTTTTGTTTTGCTGCAAACCATTCTTCATCCTTTATTTTGTTGACTTTTTCTGAATTAATTCAGGAAATTACGGAGGATTTACATTTACAGAGGGTCCTCTAGGTTTTCTTGAGTAGCCCAATAGGTTCTGTATAATTTGCCTTATTTTGAAGTTATAAGACTTCCTGTATTGTTGTTCTGTGGCATTAAAACTCCTCATAATCTCACTACATACTGGACTCAACTAATTAAATGTGCCATCAGCAAGCTGTCACCCCAGCATGACCTTTTACAGATCCTTAATTTATTCATTAGAATCTACTAACCTCAGTACAATATTTGCCTTCCCTTACTTAGCTTTTTGGAATTTTGAAATAGATAATTGAAAACTCTTTTTTTTTTTCCCTTTTTTTTTAATCTTTTTTTGTGGTTGGTTGGTTGGTTGGTTGGTTGATTTTTTCTTTAGTGTTAAAATTTTATTTCCTCATCCCTTCCCTGGGCTAGCTAATTTCCTTGAGAGTATTTTTCTTTCTTTTTTTTTTTCTTATCTTATACTAGGTCTAAGTATTTCAAGGCTCTCCTTATAGGAAGGAAAATTATTTTATATATGCAGATGGAGTTGACTGTGTGGGGTAGATTCATTCAGTTCTAGGAATTGCATCAATTAGCATCAAGTGAGGATTTGCCTCAATATGTTTTGTACAACACATTCAGCATTCTGAGATTGAGACAGATACACATCTATGCTTCAGAGTTTTTACCTTTTATTGGACTTAAGCAGTCTGCTTGATTATTATAGCCTGTATATTATAATTTAATTTAAGCACAGTTCAGTGCTATAATGCAAACCATTCAGCTTACTCATTATTTCTTGAGGTTGCTACAGGTTATACACCTTGCTGAGAGATGTAACATTCAATATTTCAGTGACTTCATTTACAATGCTAAATTTTTGCTCTGTGTAAATACAATCTAAATGGCATGAGCAGCTCTTAGAAATGTATGGAAACAAAGCCTTCTATTTATATTGCTTAGATAAGTTGTTCAACTACAGAGGTTAAGCATCCCTGTAATATCCTGCTTTGATAATTGCATATTTTTTGTTCATTTTATAAGGAACTCATGTGAACAACGGGAGTCACCAGGTACAAAGCTGTCATGGTTTAACACAAGCCAGCAGCTAAACCTGCACAACCACTCGCTTACTCCCCTCACAGTGAGATGGGGGAGCTGGAAGAGCAAAAGGGAAAAAAATCCAATATACAGAACACTAAAAAAGAATTTGTGCATTGTTCTATTGCAACTGACAGTTTATGGACAAAATCTCTGAAATTTCTTGCACTGTCAAGTTTAACTTTTTTGAAAGACTCCTCTTGAAAAGCAAGGTCAAATTGCAATTTAAGGAGGAATATAGGTTTTTTGAACTCTTGTCATCACCTCATTTTGCCTCTATGCAAAGAAAATTGTATCTTGTGTTCCAAGTCACAGTACATTTATTCTCAGATAGTTTTACACTGCATTCACCACCAAATATATCCTGTCAAAATGTTTATATCAACTATAGGACTGTCACAGAAAGTAACTTCACTTCTATGACTTGGAAGGAACAGATTTCTTCTTGGGTTGGCACATTTTTTGTATAACACTATTGCTGAAATATTTCCAAACATTTAAGTACAGTGTGGTGATCAATAAAACAGGAATACAGCTATTTCTGTGCTGTTTATATAAAGGTTATGACTCCCCCACCATACATGATGTTAATTGATTAATGATAAAACTGAAACCAATTCAGGTTCCTCTAAAAATTTGAGCATAATGAAACAGAAGCTCTTCAGACATATTAAAGAAAATAGTTTCAAAACATAATAGTAAATAGGATAAAATAATTGCTTCCAAATGATAATCTAGGGATTAGTGAAAATTAAGATTATAGTAAAAATAAAATATTTCTTTGCAAAGGCTCAGATTTAGTTTTGCATTATATATTGAAATCATCAGAGTACAATTTAAAAATCTTTGCAAGAAAAAAATCAGTGCCTGAATTCTAAAACATGACAAAGGAAAAAGCTGAAGTGTGCCTTCACTGGCACTGTGGGCTGACTGGGTATATCCCACACTACCAAGTCTGGCCAGAGGAGGTAGGAAAACTTGTTTTTGGAATGGCTCTACAGCAAACCATAACCTGTCTGTGACTTACGGTTTGATTTCATGAATCCTTGCTGTGTAATCTTCACTCATTCTTACAGGAAAAAAGTGCTGCTGAGCAGTGCGAGAGTATTTAACCTGGAGCCATATGAGATAAGTTTCAATACAGAGAGAGCTTGAGATGGTACTAATGATTCAAGGATTCATGAAGAAAATACTGGTCTTCATGAAAAGCTTTACACTCCTAAAAAACTCTCACAAACAGAAGACAACAATGCAACGTTACTGTTTAAAGAGCATTTAAGGCAAGGGAGGATGACATTGAGATGTGAACAGCAAATCGGTGGCATGCCAGTCCTACCTGTGTGTACTGTTGACTGTAATCTCTGCTTGCAAAGCCTCTTCACACAGTAAAATAACACCCAAACAAAGGTGTTCCTGAGGAAGGTTACACTGCCACCTCATAAGATAAAGCCATTTAAACTCTATAGATCAGCTGGATATGTCATTTTGTCCATAGCATGAAACACAAATCAAGGGCAGGAGTCACAGCTTCTCTCCCAACTCATTCTACAGACAATACAGATCCAGCCTAAGTCACAGTCCAGAGCAAGAAAGCTTGCAAACACATTCATAATTAAACTGGCATCCGTTGATTTTTTTGTAGTGGTGTTGTATCCAACTTTCACCTTTGGATGCTTTTTGTGATTTTTGATCTGACTATGAAGCTCTTCACTGAAAATTGAATCTATGCCTTTCTATTTCCTCGTTTATAGATTCACAGGGGAGAAATAATATCAGTTGGTAGTATCATTCCTGTATGATATTCCCCAGGAGACCAATGTAAATCTTCATGAGGCTTGAAGGGTCACTTGTATGTTCTTTGCTTTTCACCTACAGAGGATGATTTATAAAGGACAGGTTTATGATTGAATGCATTTTGCTTGTCCTGGCTTAAACAAGTGCAAGGAACAACTGCTGTATTTATAAACGTGACTGGCAGTTATTTTTTATCAACTTTTTTATTTCCTATTGAACCTTTCTGAAGGGAGCATAGATTATATTAGGACGCATTTATTCAATTAAAAGAAAACAAAACAAAATAGCGTAATTCTGTTATTTAAATGCTGGTAATCTTATTGTATCTTGAACAGCCTCCATCATCATAAGGCTCACTAGTTTTTAGCATGCAAATAGGTAGAGTTGCTGTTATAGAATTTGTAGGCTTCATATCTAAAAACCTCAAAGCTGCTGAAGTGAAGTAGAAATGCCATTCAATTCTCACTATCCAAATTCACTAAGAGGCAAGACTGATTCAAGAAGGGACAAATCTCTACTCACCTTGATTAATTTCTAACACATAAATGCATCTTACTACTGTTGGTCCACTACATATTGGATTCAGCTTTTGCCCACAATGTTATGAATTTCGTTGCAAAATTTTAAAGGTCCCACCCTCCCTCTTCACATATTCTGAATAATCTTTTCCTTTCCCTGCCTAGAGAACTGCATACAGTTCTGGTCTCCCCAACATAAGAAGGACATGGGACTGTTGGAGCAATGAGGAAGGCCATGAAGTTTATGAGAGGGCTGGAGCACGTCCCCTAGGAAGGCAGGCAGAGAAAATTGGAGTTGTTCAACCCAGAGAAAAGCAGGTTGCATGGAGACTACTTAGCAACCTGCCAGTATCTTGAAAATATGAATAAAGTCATAGTAAGTAGAAAGTCATGGCAATATTTGTTAAATTAACTATCAAATTCACATTTGAAAATGTAAAATCAAATGAAATTCAGCACCAGTATCTATATGGCACATACAGGGAAGCTAGAGAGGCACTCTTTATCAGGAGCTGTGGTGATAGGACAAGGAGTAATGGGTACATATTGAAAGAGGGGAAATTTAATTTAGATATTAGAAAGAAATTCTTTTCAGTGAGGGTGGTGAGACACTGGAACATGTTGCCCAGGGCGGTTGCAAATGTCCCAACCCTGGCAATGGTCAAAGCCAGATTGGATCAGGGATTGAACAACTGGTCTAGTGAGAGGTGTCCCTGCCCATGACAGAAGGGGCTGGGAATAGATGATTTTTAAAGTCCATTCCAACCCCTTAACATTCTCTTATTCTATGATCGTGCACTGTTCTTGTAGAGGTAGACATGGGCTAGACTATTTTTGTGACAGAATCAATGTAGAGCCTGACTTTGTGCTCAAGCACATCCATCCAACAACAAAAAAAAGATGCTTTGATTGTACTTGCATTAATATGGGGGTTTGTTGGCACATCCAATTTATAATTTTATGGATTAAGTAGAAGTATTTATTTTAGACCACAGGTGGTACCCAAAGGCACAGCTCTCTGACTAAGGCCTGTAGCTTCCAATCTCTGTGAGGCACATGTGAGCCTTTGTTTGAACAGCCATTTGCCATGTAATGGTAATATCTCATCAACAATGTGCAGGGATTCTTATTTGTTTTTCTGTAGGAATGACAATATGACAAGGAATGTGACGAAAAATTTGAATGTAAGATATGACAATATGTTGAAAGTGTTTGGTGGTTTGTTTTTCAAAATATTTTGAGGAGGACATAATGAAGTGGTAACAAGAAAGACATATCTAAGTAATACAAAATGAAACAATGAGATAATTTTTCCTAAGAATTAATGCTAATATTACCGAAAAATCATCCTGGTTCTTACAAAAGAAAGTCTGAATATAAAGATATTTAAAGGAGTCAAAAAGTGTGAGGACGAGAGAGATAGTGTAAAAAAAAGTCCAATTGGTTTTTTCAAAGGTACTTGACAATATTCTTCAATTAAAGATTTTGGAAAAATGGAGAAAAAAATATAAAGGGGGAAACCATTAGTCTTGTAAGTTAATTACCAGTTAGAAGATAGAAAATCAAGGATAGGAATAATTGCACTGCTTTCACAGTGTATAGAGGTCATCAGTGGAGATCTACAGGGACTTGTTCTAAGGTTTTTGCTTTTGAAAATACTAATAAAGTCATAGTAAATGGAAAGTCATGAAAATGTTTGCTAAATTAACTATCAAATTCACATTTGAAAATATAAAATCAAACTAAATTCAGCATCAGAAAATGCCAATTGTGTACTTGAATAAAAACCCCTTTTCTTTGAATACAAGGTAAAAGTCCCAGACTAGTTATAACAAAAATGATATATTAGACATAAAGCAGCTGTTGTAATGCTTGGAAGTGGTAAAAAAAACCAACCAACCAACCAAACAAACAAAAAAAAACCTATTGGGTATTAGCAATTTATAGGAGCAATTTTTAGCAGGTTGCATGGGATAGGACAGGACCAAAGCTCACTATAGGATTTTGTTATGACTGTAAAATAATTTTTGCTCTTGCAGATTTCTGGGACCATTGAAGTTTCAGAGAGCATCATAGTACTAAAAGCAAATTGACTTTTTATAACATTATCTTCACTTGTCCACAAACTTCCAAACTCCCTGGTACAATGAAAAAATAGGGTAAGAAAATAATTAGAGAATATATAAGCAGGAAAATATCCTAAAATGTTAATAATGTTATAAATTTAAGTAACTGTGAAGTTATTTGGGTTAAGGCTTTTTGGGATAGAAATTTTAATGAGTGTGTAAATTGGATTGACAGCACTAATAGAAGGTAACAGACAATATACTTAAAATTCTAATAGAATTGTGAAAATGTTGAATGCAACTTGACAAAATTGCACTATAAACAGTGGATTTGTTTCAGGGCTTTACTTTTATACTTTTACTTTTTTTTATACTTTTCCTGATGTACCTTATTCTACCCCTATTATAATTAAATAAATGACTTAACTTTATTTTCTAAAATAGATTCCAAGACAAAAGTGTTAGCTGGGCTATGCACTGACGGAAAAAATATTCTTTGCTGAAGTGTTTGAAGAGGATTTCTAAATTCCCTTAGAATATTCATCTTTAAGACGGACATCATAAAAAATTAATAAATAGACAAACACTGACCTTAGTGAAAGGAGGATGGAAAAGAAATATTTGTAGTAAAAAGATTTGTACAGCCAAGGGGTAAGATGGGTCAAGCCGAAACTATCAGCACCACAATGAAAGAAACCTGATATAGTCCCCAAATGAAGCATGCTACCTTGCCATAGTAGTGAACTTTGTGACCTTAGTAAGATCTACTGCAATTTCTCGAGAGAACTCTGTGTTGACCTATAACCTTGCTGATACAAACAGGAACATATTAATGACACAGATGTGCTCCCAGGTAGAAACAAGCTTCTTTTAAAATTTTTCAAATCCCTTTGTTCATTGCTAAGGAATAGGAATAAATTAAATTCATTTTTTATGGCACAGAAGTGTCTCGGTTATTGGAAGGAGAACATCAGAAAATGTCATGAGCTGAATGTAAGGGAACATTATTACATAAAACATGCCATGCAGATCATCAGCTGCACTTTTGAACACTACATCTCTAAAACCATGAAGCACTTTTTTTACAATGAAACTGTCATGAACCATTGCACAGACTTTAGTCTTTCAATGCTCTCTCCTGCTTGGGAAAGTTGACCTTTTGGTATTTCCTGAATCAGACAGGAACTAGAGAGACTTCATTTAAAGAACCTTTACCCTTTCTGTGAGAAGTTATTTTTTAGGGATAGACAGTGTCACCCCAGTGTGAATAGAATAATACATATATTTACATGAATTTAGTATGCAAAAGTGTATAGCATGTTCTTATTTAGAGAGATATAGAGAGATTTAGAGAGATAATAGAGAAATATTAAAAAAATAAATGTACGGTTTATGTTAAAACATAATGGTCTCCCTAGGGTGTGAGTAAAACATTAAAATATTATAATTGGCTAATTAAGAAATAATTTGTGTTCCCCTTCTGTTGGTAAGATATATATATAATGATTTTCATAAAGCAGAGACTTCATTCTCAAACAAACACAACTTGCTAGTAGGAGACAAATGTATAGGCAAGTAAAAAGAAAGAACATTCAAGGTGAAAAAAGAAAGGGAGGTTCCTTTCTGCTAATGCCTTCTCAGCCAAGCTCATATTTTTCTTAAAGCACGATCTCATATGTAGGGGACTTTTTTTTTGTTAAATATATGTAAATACAGTATTTATTATTATATTCTATATTTTAAAAATATATAAAACTACATTTTCAATAGCTCTTAAAGATTTTAACCTCTACCTATTTAAATGGCTATGCTCAAAACTATTAATCTGTTTCCAAACTACTTGTATAATTCACATTTTAAAATAGATAAAAAGGCCATAAAACCTTAATGCATATGACAGCAGTAAAATTAAGCATAAACAGTATTTTCCTATATGTAGAAACTATTCATTACAGAGTGACAATAAGTTGCTTCAGGATTTTGAACTTCTTGTGATTAATGTATTTCTTGTTTGCATCAGCTTCACTTCGTGCCTCGCTACACACCCAAGGTGTCCATTAATCAGCACTGCTGCATAGTCTGTCATTTCTTGTTGCTTAAATAACACAATCACTCGTGGTAAGAGGTATGTACAACTACACCAAATTTTTTCTCTTTGAGCTTTAGAATTTTTAAGTGGCTTTTCCAAGACATTTTATCGTCATTCTAGCAGCTTTATAGACACATGAAAGTCTCACATAGAATTAGAACAGGTGAAATATTTTTAATGTGAGGATGCCCTTGTTCTCCACTTGAGGACTTTTACTCAGCATACTATGCAGTGAGTCGTGGTGGCTTTATTTGATACTCTCAGATACACTTGAATGATACTGAATTACATGGTGGTTGTGACTTAAAATATCATATTTTTGCCACAATGGAGCCTCCAAGGATGACAATAACATCATCATGAACTTAATAAAAAAATGGAAGAGAGGCACTGAAATCTCAAATATATCCTATCAAATATTACTGGGGAGAAGAAGATAGAATTTTTAATGATGGTCCCAATTTTTTGCACAAATACCTAAGAACTCAAAATTTCTTAATCCATTGATTTTTCCAATTTCTAGGGGACTACCTCACATGTTGTAGTGCCAAAAGAATGTTTCTCCCAATAAAGGAATTTAAATAAAAACATGCATTCTTTTTGACACGGGGCAAGCAGTGTTTTTTATCAAATCAAAAATATATTGGTAAAAGATACAGGAAAAAAGTAGAAGCGCTCTAGTTGGAATAGAATAGAGCCATTTCATCCATTTAATTTGGAAAGAATGCACAGTGATAATTCTGTTCAACTGCTTGACCCCTTCAGGGCTCATGAAAATGCAAAGCATGTTGTTAAGGGCATTGTCCAAATGCCTCTTAACAACTAACAGGCTTAAGGCATTGACATGCTCCCTCTGAAGCCTGTTCCAGTGTTTGGCCACTGTCTCAGAAAAGAAATACTTCCAAATATACAGCCTAAATGTCCCTTGGTACAGCTTTGAACATTACCACATATTCTATTGCTGAAAGAAAGGGAGAAGAGATCAGCACCCCGCTCCACAATTTTTCTCCTAGGAAGCTGTAAAGAGCAATGACATCAATGACATCAATCTTCAGCCTCCTTTTTTTCAAAGTAGACAAACCCAGAGCCCTTAGCCACCCTTCCTAGGATGCTCCCTCCAGCCCTCTCACCAATTCTCTTGTCCTTCTCAGGACACATTAAAGGATTTTCACTTCCTTCCTAAATTGCAGGTGCCAGAACTGCACACAGTACTCACAGTGAGGATGCACCTACACTGAATACAGTGAGATAATAACCTCTTTGTACCAACTAGATCTAGAACTAAATCCTTATTCTGTTAGAAAACTGGACAATGTTCTCTTTCTTTGTATACTAGCAGAGAGAAATATAAGCCTCTAGATTTATGCTATTGACTTAGAAAAAACTCTATTTATCTTAAGCATATAAAGACTGAAAAAAGATCATGAGCAGCTTTTAGGAAAATTAACTTATGTAACTTATTTCTGTTTCTAAACCCTTGAGAATTCTGTAACAGTACATCTTTGGAAATTGAAAACCTCATGGTCAGGGGCAATATATGATAGGACCTGTTGCTGCAATGCTGGTTTAAAAACCCCACCAAACCATACACGAGAACAGAAAAACTTTGTATTTAATGCCAGTGTTCTTCAGAACCACCAGTTCAACAAGAATTAGAACAATTAAGCAAAAGAGAAAGGAAGATAACTACTTCCCAGCCATAAACCAAAGCAGAGAAAAACAGGAGATTTATTAAATTGAAGAATGATTAACTGCAACTGTGCTCTACTTGGATTCAGAAGCAGCACTCTACATTCATTATTTATTTCCTAATACTAAACTGAGATTAATAAACTAGACATATGCTTCACACAAGGATATGCAGTAAATTCCTAGAGCTTGCATGTTTTTGTCTCTGGGAGTGACTTTGAAGAGAAATTTGCACATTGAAAGGAGTTTTGCTATGGTTTAAATACAAAAACAAATAGTTTCACTGTTCTGTACAGGAAAATGCAAAACTCCACACTTGCCAACAGCTCTTGGTCGGCTGCTACCACCTTATACTCAGAAGACCTTTCCATCATGACAGTCTCATGGTAATATGTTCCTTTGCTTGGCTATGTTTTATTGATGAGGAACTGAAGCTGAAAAATATTTGAGTCCAAATTCTTCCTGTGTTATGTTCTGTATCACCAGTTTCTTCTGACCTCTGGAGACGAAGTAAATCAAAGAACAATTTTCATGCATGTTTTGCTCAAAATCTCTTGAAAATCTGTAGTGATTTGAAACAGAACTTATTACCAGCCTTCTATATTAATTCTAAATCTAAAGACTGCCAAGTAGGATTTCAGTATCGTGTCTTGTCCTAAGATGATATAAATTCCATTGTTTAACTGTTTTAAAGAAATTAATTCTATAAAAATCTGTTTCTTGAATTTTTGCTATTAAAATAAAAAACATTGTATTTATAGATGGTTTAAGCATGCCCAAAATTGAAATTGATCGAGAACCCTGAAAAATTCTATTGTCAATTAAAATTTTCTTATTTAGTATTCAGACTCCAGGGAGAATATATGTCATTATGATAGGATGTGGTTTGTATGCACAGCATGTAAATAATTTTCCAAACACATAGATCATGACAGGTATGTAGCATGCAATTTCTACAAAGACTCTTCATCCAAAAAAGAAAAAGAAAATACATGGTCATGTTTTACATGGTAAAGCACATAGAGTTGACTTTGGTGTGTACAAGCAACTGCTTTGAGAAGAGCCAAGTCAACAGCTTATTCAAAGTAATTTGTTGAATATTTATGATTAAAAATACATTTTCAAGATGAGAAATTTATGCAGAGTGTTCACAGATTATTCAACTACTTTGAATAATAAGTAACCTCTTTTTATTCTTTAGAATATCTTTCTATTCTTTATTAGTGGGAGTTGTGAGTTATGGAGTGTTCGTAGCATCTGTACTCCTATCAAATAAGAATTTTTTTAGTTGGATTTCTATAGCGGAGAAAATAAAATGTATGACAGCTGAAACCTGTGTCTTTATTGTATGCAGATAATAAATACAACAGAATTACAAGCAAAAAGTAGGATATAAGGTGGAGAATAACATAGATTTATGATTAGCATAAATTCTTTACAGAATTTCTTAACAAAAGCTTCATTTCATATTCTTGGCTTGCATTTTTTTTTTGCAAATTAGAAATAAAAAATAATTTATAAATATATTTGCATAAACAGATACAAGTTTAACAGTCACCAGAGAGAGAGTATGAGAAAATTTTTGCATAGTCCATAGGTGAGATCATCTGAGACCCAGGTTGCCAATGCAGCAAAAGGAAAGGCACATTCATTAGGAAAAAAAAAAAATTAAAATGCGCAAGATTCCATCAAAGCTGTACAAACTGGTTTGTGCCTACCTCTTTCAGCTCAATATAACAAACAAAAATAATGTTAGATATCTTTAATTACAAAAATCTATAGATTATAATGGCTGAGAGTAGGTGTCCTGGTTTGAGCTGGATTAGAGTTAATTTTTCTTCTAGTTGCTGGTATAATTACCTGGTTTTGATTTAGGATGAAAATAATGTTTGTAACATATTGATGTTTCAGTTGTTGCTGAGCACTGTTTATGCTAAGTCAAGGAATTCTTTTATCCCGCCCCAACAGTAAGGGGGCTGGGGGTGCCCATGGAGTTGGGAGGGCAATAGAAGATCCCAGCTGAGCTAAGGGATATTCCAGATCATGTGATGCTATGCTCAGCATGTAGAGCTAGGGCAAGAAGAAAGGAAAGGATGTTCAGAGTGATGGTGTTGTGATGACCTATCCTTAAGGGGAAGGAAGCACCTCAGATTCGTGAATGTGCATTGGTGGAAAGGCCTAGCAAAAGACAGAGGATTTGCACACAATTAGAGACTGTTATTAACAAATTACAAATTTGGTATGGAAATTGGTACATTAATCCTTGATCTAATATATGAGCACACAGCAGTATATTTTGGATAATGGAGTGGGGTGAAAGGGAAGAGAGAAATTAAAGAGGGAGAGATTAATTAGGAAATACAGAGAGAAAGAAAAAGGAAAAGAAAGAAGAAGAAAGAGAGGAAAAAGGGAAGCATAAAGAAAGAAAGAGGAAAAAAGAGAGAAAACAGAGAGAAAAAAAGATCACCAGTCCTGGTTCCAGAATCAATGCAGCTGGTGAGATGTCCACCCTGGTTTCAGAGACAATCCAACTGATAAACTGATTAGCATTGATCCAGCTGCATCACTCTGGCCAATGAGCTGTCCAGGGTGCTGTGGGTGCTGCCTGAACTGGGAAGGGCACCCTTTTACAAAGAGCTTTCTCCACCCAACAGACAGGTTTTGTGTTTTCCCTGTAAATTAGTTATCATATACAATCCTTTCTCTCCGGTGTTTTGGAAATGAATCAGAGAATTTTGGTGGTCTTAATTCCATGCTATTGTCCATGTCCACTTCCTACCAGTCATTCCTGGACTTGCAATGTACTGTGTTGTGGCACTTTCTCACAGAAAATTGCTGCCCCATCTCTGGGTGTCCCCCCTTCTTCAGCCTTCTTCAGCCAAATACTGTTCTTTTTCACAGCATCTTAATACCAATAATCTATGGTTACGACCAGTGATTCTTATCTGTTATTACTGAAAGACCTCTGTTGGCTCCACAGCCATCTGGCTATTGGTGTTTGAGATATGCACATTAGCCCCTTATCTTCTGGGAACTTAGAGCTCAGATGGGTCTCATTTTGCATCACTGTTTATAGGAATACAAGAGAGTGGGCTTTAGTCATAGCAATTATCCATCCTGGCTGCAATTTGAGTCAGTAACTTTCTCTGAAGTTTTTTTTAAAAAAAGGCATTATTCCACTTGGGTTGTTACTGAGGTGAGAAAAATAAGTGTTTCAAGGCTGTTCGTTAAAAAAAACAGATGCTCATTAGACAAGACATGTTCCTGGGAGCAGACTGTGTTTCTCATAAGCTCCAGAGAGGCTTAGTCCAGCTGTAGTTTGTCAAGGCCAAGGCCTAGCAAGCAGTTCTAAGGTCACAGTGAGGCTGGGGAGGAGTGGGACACAGCACCACAATCCACTCTGTGACTAAAGCCAGCTTCTCTGGGGCATTTATCTTCTCAAGTCAATGTTAAGCATGATGGTACCCTGCTCTCCTGGGGGTGACTGAACGCCTACCTACACACGTGAATTTGTGAATTAATTCCCTGCTTTATTTTGCTGGAGTGTGTGGCTTTTGCTTTCCCTGTTAAACTGTCTTTATTTCAACCCATGAGTTTTCTAGTTTTTACCTTCTAATTCTGTCCAACACCCCACTGGGGGAGTGAGCGAGAGTCTGTTTGGAGCTAAGCTGCCAAATCGAGTTAGACCACAACAGTAGAAAAATACCAATATTTGATACAAGTCCTTTGGACATAAACATTATAATGTAATACTTGATGTTTACGCTGGCTTTAAGCCAAAGAACTCATGATTTATTCAACGTGCTGAAGAATCAGCTGCAGATAAGGGAGTAAAAAGCCATCGTGTGTGATGATGGTGTAAAGACGAATACTTCATTTTCTCCAGAAACTGAGATTTACACAGATAATAAAACAGAACTGCAAAAGCAAAAGTTTAAATCTCATTATTTAAGTGAATGCCAACAAAAAACAAAATTCAAAACTGAATCTCAAAGAAAATAAACAAAAAATCCCCCCAGAAAACTACCAGCAAAAATTCAGCCACAAGTTTACTGTGGTATTCTTATGAGTTACATGGCAAGCCTTTTGTCATTACTTTTTGGTAATGATTTAGCTTTCATTTATGACATCTTGAACAATCCCAAAACTTAATATGTATAGTGACAAGCATTCACACCTATGACTGATATAAATGGGAAAGTGAGTACCTTGCTCAGGTAACAACCCACATATCATGTTGCTGGGTGGCAACATGTCTAAGATGCGTTGCACAACCAGGACCACATAAGAAATTATTGGTTCATGCTTGTCTTTACTTCTGAAATGCCATCCTACACCAAAAAGGGCATCCAAAACTGAGACATCAAATCTACTACAGTTTGAAATTCCAGGAAGCAAAATATCTACCTATATATATTGTACAGCATTTCAATGGATATTAGTAAATACAGTGGGAAAGCCTTGAAAAGATGGAGCAAAAACATGTATCAGTCTTTGTTCTGAGTTGCCACTAAATTATTATACTGAAGTTATCATGGATCTTATGGGGTTCAGGAAATGACAGGCTTTCAAAAACACTATTAAGGTGTTTCTGAGTAGCATGAATTCTAACATGCCTTAATTAAAGTGCTTAACTTACTTTCTTAAGAGATATTTTTTTTAAGACTCTTGGTGGCATAATCATCTACCTCATTAAACTGGTTCCATGCCAGTGTAAGTGAA
This sequence comes from Alethe diademata, assembly GCA_025584955.1. NCBI lineage: Eukaryota > Metazoa > Chordata > Aves > Passeriformes > Muscicapidae > Alethe > Alethe diademata. The sequence goes on along the minus strand of JANRMJ010000066.1, from coordinate 97,676,984 downwards.
CTCCTGTCAACAGAGTCAAAGCAAAGCAAAACTTGTGCAGTGAGGTGAAGAATCAGGAGTAACATGAATAAAACAATAAAACTGAATTTTCACCTTGTCAGAGATTTTTCCTGTTAATTTTTATATAATAATGCTGAGCTAGATACAAATGAGGAAATTACGATCTGAAAAGAATGGTGTAAAAGTGCTACAGTTTTTTTGTTTGGTTTTTTTGTTTTGTTTTGGTTTGGTTTTTTTTGTTTTTTGTTGGGTTTTTTTTGGGGGGGGGGCGGGGGAAGTTTTAGGTTTTTCCCATCT
>JANRMJ010000066.1:97652260-97676587 GCA_025584955.1 Alethe diademata | reverse complement strand
CCTGCCGATCGATTGCTCGACGATCGATTAGCAATGCCTGCCGATCGATTGCTCGGCGCTCGATTGGTGATGCCTGCCGATCGATTGCTCGGCGCTCGATTGGCGATGCCTGCCGATCGATTGTTCGGCGCTCGACTGCTCGTGCCTGCTAATCCAGGCATGCGCAGTAGATCCCTGAGCAATCGATCGCCCGACAGGCCTTTAAAGGGTTTTTCCGGATATTTTGGAGGGTTTTTAAAGTTATTTTAGCTTATTTTTTAGAGATTTTTAAAAGTTTTTAAGGGATTTTTTTTAGTTTTTTGGAGATTTTTGAGGAATTTTTTTTTAATTTTTGGGGGGTTTTGAGGGTTTTTGAAGGGTTTTTTTGGGTTTTGGGGCATTTCAAAGTGGAATTTACTCCCAACAAGATGATGGTTAGGAACTTGCATCAGACATTTCCTCCAAAGTGCCAGAAAAAGACTGCAACTTTGGTCCTCACAAGATCTCACAGCTGAATAAAATTAAGAGGACATGTACTACTGAATAATATTTTTAATCTTGAACAAATTAAATTCTGAAGTTAGAAGCACTTGAAACACTCATGGAGTCCGTACTTGAAAATGTAGCATACTCCTCTTTATTTCTCCCAACAGATCAGTTAATTCATTAGAAACTAAAGGACCAAACTCTGTGTTTTCACAGCTGTATTCAAATCCACATTACCAGTCTCTATCTGCCTAGGCATCAGAACTGCAGTATTCTGAAGCAGGCCACATAACTCCACGTGTTGGAGCTCTTCCTTTTTGATGGAAATATTTCAATATTCTTTGGGTTAGAAAAGGAGTGAGTGTAGGTAGATGTGTGAAATGTGCCCAGGCTGTTGTTTGCACTGAGGACAAATAGCATAGAAAGGTCCTCATGCTTGAGCTACAGCTCTCATCCTCCAAGGGGAAGCACCTGCATGAAGACTGTCCTCTGGAAACTGTTCCCTCTCCATGATAAATCCCATTGTTTACTCAGGATTTGCTTAGGGAAGTTGCTGTTGGCCTGGAAAAATGCAGCACCAGACACACTTTAAACAATTTAATATTATATTTAGATTCCAGTGCCTATCAAGTTCCTTTGATGACTTCTTTATCTTTGACCAATATAGGCAGAACCTATGTATTAAAGTGACACCACAGCTCATAGATTTGGGTACATACAAGAAGATGAAGAAGATCCTAGTGGCAGTAAATGTTTAAAACAGTTGTACCATGTGTTTTAGATACATAATCTTAAATTATGACTTTCAACAGATCAGACATCTGAACCCTTAACTGTAAAAAGAAAAGTGACAGTAGGAAGAAAAAGTTGCCACCTGGACATATGACCATGTACAGTATTGGCTGATGACTACCCATAATATGTTACTAGATGGAGCCTATTCCCTTTTGTTGCTTTCCTCCAACATTTTTTGCAGGATGAGGAAATTGCCTAAACCTCTTAGAAAATAAAAGAAGGCAGTCAGGCCAGACCAATTTTTGTATTCTCTTAAAGTGAATTTTTATATCCTCCTAAATTGACTTTCTCAAGAGTGTTACAGCACACAACAGTCTACATTGACTAGATGAAAACCACCACAATTTTGACAATTATACACAGACTTAGGGGCAGGCAGAAGTGAGGCTGAAAGGTCCTGATTCCTGGACAAGGCAATACCATCACCTTTATGTGAAAGTAGCTTTTCATGTCAAAACCACACATAGGTATTTACCCACAATACAACAAAACACCCAAACATGTGCTTGGACTTGTTTATAGCTTCCATTTATCAAAACACTTCAAAACTAGAAAGGGCGACAGGATCCCTGCCTTGAATAGTTTACAGTTTATTTTGAGGACATAAAATGTATCTTAATTTATTATAGCCCACCACATGATTAGCAGAAATTCTTACTTTGTAACTTTGTAATCTCATTTGGAAAGATACCATAGAACTGTGGAAATATCCGTTTCTTTTAACTTTTCTACAATTATGTACGTGATTCAAAGATGACAACTCTATGTCACCAAAATCCGTTTACTAGGTTTATTCAATGCTTCAAACTCCTTGCATAGGAGAAAATTTGGAAGATGGGAAAATCGTGTAATTTTAATGTACAAAATTTCAAACTTGAATATCTGCTAAAAGACCCCTCAAGAGTGATTGACTGTTATCAGTGCTTGCAAGATTCTGGAAGGACAAAATGCAAAAATGGAATTAATCAAAATGCACAAAAGAGAAAGGGTACTTAAGCCCTATTGTGCTTCTGATAAAGTTAAAATGTGTAAGATTGTACTAGAGCTGGAGGAAAAAAAGAAAAGAAATATACAGAATAATTGGACTTCATCATAACCTGAATCAGTGGAAAATGCATTTGCATGAGTAAAACACATGCATAACGCAAGTGTTACTAAAAATAAAAACTAATTTTACGATCATTTTATTCCCTTGTACTTCATTTAGTTCATATTCTAACACAAAAGAAAGAAAGCTAATGCAGGCTTATACAGAACTGCTTTCATGATACTAGTTATTATCATAACGGTATTTCTGTCAGAAGTTATTGGTAAGCAAACTGTTCCTTGCACATTTTTATTGTTTTCCTGCACTGATTTATGTATTGCTCCCATATTACATTACTCCCCCACTGCATTACTCACATAGCCTTTTCCTCTCACCTACTGAAGTTCCTATGAAATAGTCTTTATTGATCACTGTTTTTTTCATCGGCCGGGTGGGTAGATATGATAGTTTTCCTGAGCTGCTGTGTTAAATGTGGTCTATTTCATTTAAACCTGTAGATAGAATACCTGGAATAGCATTGTGTGGTTTTCATCAAAGCTTTCTGCAACACCAAATCAAAAGACTGTATTTCAAGAAAATAAAACGAGGGAGGGGGAAAGGGAAGTGGGGATGAGAGAGACACAGATAATGAAAAAGAAAGAGTTGTCTTAATACTTTAAGAATTTATTTCACATTCTGAGTGTTCCAAGATGCTTGGTCATCATGGGTGCCTTTCCCTTTCCCAATCACAGCCATCATGCTGGCAAGGTCATAAGAGATGAAAGTGCAAAGTGCAGTGTACTCCACAGTTAAAGCTTAGTGGTTTGGGACAAGGAGACCTTGCTATTTTCTAGTCTCAAGATTCCAAGAAAAAAAAAATTCAGTCTCTGACAGAACTGGCTGGTTATTAGCTACATTTCAGGGAATTATCGTCATGATGGAAGCAGAACTGGGATATGGTAACAAGATGAAAATTCTTTTTCTCCCAACCCTGCCCCAGATATTGGAACACCAAAACCAGTGTGGGATTACTTATTGGCTGCACCAGACCAGAGTCTTATCTTGATTAAGCCACCATAAATCTAGAATAACTCTACAGAAATCATATTTTACTCCAACGAAGATGAGCATCTATCTGGCTTCCCACATGTAATCCTTGATTTTCAGGTTATGATAATCATGACATTAGGCAACATTAAGAAAATTTCGGGGTTTTGTAAATCACTGCAACATGATACAAACAACCAGAATGTGGAGCTTGACACAGTCATTTCTGTACTTAAGCCCACTTGACCTGATACTTTAGGAAAATAAGTTCCATGAGGCTATAAAGAGTTAAAATCAATGAATTGTTGGATGACCAATAGACATGATGACTTGTTTCTTATAAATTTGTTTTCTAGACCTTCCTTCCGGTGAAATAAGCTATGCTTGGTTCCTCTCTCCTCTCTTTCCCCTAGCGTTGTCTAGTTTGCACCAATATGATAATTTCACTCTGAAATTCTACCTAGCCCTCTGTGGTGTACAGTACTGGCAGCTAAAGCCAGCACATGCTTCACCAGACTCCCAGCTACTCTATGTGGATTGCTGGACAGCCAGCAGATCAAACAGAAAATATAACTTTCAAGTCAATTTTACTGCCTTTTTTCACCAGGAGAGAGAAATTCTTCTCTAGCTAGTGATCTTTTGTTAAGAGGCTGGAAATTCAGACTTGTGAAATCTCTACCCTTCAGCTATACTTGTTAAAACTCAAGGATTTTATATATTATTTGAGATAACTGACAAAGAACAGTCATTTCTGTCTTTCCTTGGTTTGTACCTCGTTTGGGAAGTCAGCATAAATACAGAGTTGAGATTCCTTCTGTGTGAGAACATATGATAATTCATTCATAAATTTTTCGTCTTCCTGGGCTTATATAACATTTAGACCTATATAACATCTCATCAGAATTCATTTAAGGAAGTGTGAAATGATACTTCTAGGAGCCCACTTCTTCATTCTAAGGCATGATCCTATCAGCACACATCATTTATCATCTTAAAACCTTAAAAATGGAAAAGTATTTATAGTCAAATCTCTCTTTATTTTTCTAGACTTATTAAAAGCTCACAAATAATATGAAAATACATCCAACCAAAACCATGTCTGCCCAGCAATATCTTAAAATGGAATCAGGATAATGAATAAAGTAGATCTAAAGTATTAAATCAGTAAATTGTTGAAATTTTACCTCAGCAGACCATTTTTCTGACATTCATTTCTCAATTAAATTCTATTTTTTCAGATTTAGAACCTAAACTTTGTGTCTCTGGAAGAGAAGAATGCATGGAAAAATTTCTGTCATTTGTATCATTCTTCCCTTATCCTATGAGAAGATGCAAAACTTTCTGCTTTTCTCTCTACTTTGGAATATTTTTGCATTGCTGCTTCAGTGATGCCCATTCAATTTGCTGAACCACTTATTTAAGGCATCATTATATTTGCTGTTAGTGGCACCTTCTTATTTACTGTTTTGGCCAGACATTTCGTCTGTCCCAGTCATTGGAGACTGGAGTTCTATCACTTAATCCTTTTTTATGGATTTCCAGAGATTATGTTTAAAAAAATCAAAAAGTCTTCAGAAGGGAGACACAATCCCCCTTCAAAACTAAAGAGTGAACTAAGCTACTGTCTTATTTATGATCTTATTAAAATTTGAAAAGTGACTGACTTCAGAAGACTTTAATTCTCACTTATTCATTTACATAAAAGTCCTAGTGAAAATTAAGCCCTTTATGTCAATAACCATGGGTGTTTTGTTTGCTTACACTTTCCAAGCATTCAAGTGTTGAAAATTCAAAAATACCAGAGAAAAAATACTGAAAAAACATATGCAGGCAGTAAATGCATGGAAGCAAATAAATGAAAAGCAGATTACAGATGCTTAAAGAAATATTCAAAGGATTTTTGTTTCTTCAGCTCTTCAGTATTCCAAAACAACTAGCTTTCCTGAGAAAGATGCATATTTCTATATAAGAAGCTAAGTTACATGAGGGACCTTGTCTCATCTCATGTACCAATGTAACTTAACATTAACATGATTCATATATTTCAGTTTTGAGCTGTATTTTGTTTGTGGTTCTCAGCTGCTCCATCATAAAAAGCAAATACAATTTTTGTCATCAAAGTAACAACATTTATGAGAACTGAAGCCTCTGCCTTGCTCACTCACAACTGATCTTTCATGAAAAGCTCACTATCCATCATGATCAGGTACAGCTAAAATTTTATTTTCTTAAGAATATGTTACTCTGCATTTCCTCCTACAAATACACACAAACCCAGACCTTTGCTGACACTGTGGTCTATACCAACCATGTGAAAAATATACCCTGTGCTTCAAAGAACTATCCCCCAGGAAAATGAGGCAATATTTATTGCTCTTTACACATAGTGACACAGGTCTTTATATACAGGACAAAAAGCAAAGAATGATTTATTGTTTTCCATTCAATTCCTAACATTCCTCCTCAAAAAAATTCATATGCTTAAATTAGCTCTGGAAAGCATAATTCAATCTCTTCTCTTCATTGGATAAAACCTTTGTCCCAAAGTTCTGGAAAATGCCCTAGTTTCTAATATCAGGCCCAGCCAGCATGAGGTCATGAAAAGCATGTCTGGATTAACCAATCTTATCTCCTTCTAGTACAAGGTGATCCACTTAGTGAGTGAGGAAAGGCTGTGTATGTTTTCTACCTGGACGTTAGTAAAGTCTTTAACACAGCATTGTCCTGGAGAAACTGGCTGCTTATGGCTTGGATGGGTGGGTGCAGTCTTTGCTGGGTAAAAAACGGACAGCTCTGTCTCATATCTTTGCTGTCAGCCTGGAGGTGGGATCAAGTGCAGATTGTCCATTTGCAAACTGCCCCAAGTTCGATGGGGGAGTTGATCTGCTGGAGGGTAGGAAGGCTCCCTACAGGGAGATTTGGATGAGCTAGGTCAATGGGTCAAGGCAAATTCCATGGGGTACAACAGAGTGAAGTGCTGAGTCCTGCACTTGGGTCACAGCAACCCCATGCAGTGCTGTGGGCTGGGGATCTGTGGCTGGAAAGCTGCCAGCTGAGAAGGACCAGCTAGTGCTGGTTAACTTCTGGCTGAACCTGAGCCCGAGTGTGCCCAGGTAGTCACGAAGGGCAGTGGCACCTGGCCTGTATCAGCAACCCTGTGGCCAGCAGGACCAGGGCAGTGATTGTCTTCCTGTGCTCAGCACTGGTGAGGCAGTACCTTGAAAGACATTGAGGCTCTGGGGGTGTTCAGAGAAGGGCAATGGAGCTGGTGAAGGGTCTGGAGAGTCACTTTGGCATTGCCATGATAATCAATCAAGGAAAAAACCAAGTAAATAATTATTTTTTTTTCCCCATGGTTTGTTGTTTGCCTTTTTTGTTTTGTTTTGTTTTGTTTTCTGGTTTTGTTTTTTGTGGGTTTTTTTTTTTTTTTTGGTAATTTCTATTTTAAAGCTTCTACTGTTAGCGTATCCTTTTATAAACACTACAGTTTTATTCTCTTAAAGTAGCATTGATTTGGACTTCAGGGTTTGATGCCCCTGCAATTCCTGTGGTAATGATAGCTTATCTTGTTTAAACACAAATTTAATGTCTGGTCACATAAGATATCACGGGAGTGTTTTGTTTACAAAGTCTAAAGGCAGCAGCACATTTTCCTCTATTTTTTCAATAGTATTAAGTGAAAACTTCTTACAGTGGTGCATGAGTCTTGACCTGTTTGATTGTCCTGTTAAATAATATTATATTTTGGGAAAGGGGACACACACAACTAATACAGGCAGTTCTAGAAGTGTACTTTAAAAATTACAAAAACACTATTGACCTGTTAAATATTGCCTATTAAATGATCATTAATAGCTTCAAAGACTGCATTTCATTTGTGCCAGTGAAACAATTCAAATGAAGACCATCATGTGGTTTCACTGTGTGATTTTATGACAAATTTTGCATAGCTTGCAGGGATTTCTTTGAAACATGAGATTCTGGAATGACACTAACTTTGGATATGAAAATTTTTATTTTAGTAGTTTTCAGTTTGCATGGACATGAAGAGAAGCTTTACTAAGTAAGAAAAAGCAAGAAAATCAAGAAAACCAGGAAAAACGCCCCACATAATTAGAGAGTTGACAGATTCTGATTTCAATGTTAGGATAGTTTTTACAGAGCTATTAAGCTCATGAACTCATTTTTACCCAAAGCTCCAATTTTCATTAAGATCCTAAGTTTCACTTTTCTTGAAATGAGTACTGATGCTCTTGCATCTCAAAGAGCCACAGGTGATCTTTGTCAAGATGTTTTCATTTGCATTGAAAGATGTACTCTTAGTGGGAAAGACTCTTCTTGTTTCCTTGTTGGTTTGTTTTTTGTTTTTGTTTGTTTTCTTTTTGTTTAGATTTTGTTGCGGTTTTGCTGTTGGTTTTGTCTTTCCCCCCTCCAAACCCCCCTGAGATGCAGACAGGAGAGGTTGCTGCATTCTTTCGTGTTCTGAATTAGACAAATTTTAAGAAAACAGAACAATGCATATAGTACAAAACCAAAAGATGGATTAGGGACATTGAAGGGATTCGGAAGATGGGATTGTTCTGTGAAAAACAAGAAAATATTGAATATGCAAAAAACTGTGGGGGAAGCTGAGCCTAAACTGTTAGAATAATTAAAAATATGAAAGGCACAAATCATTGTAAAAATACAGCGATAGAAAAAGGTAATTGGAAGAAAGTACTTGTCTCTTCTGAGTAGTTAGAAGCCCAATGTTCTGTATTTACAGGAACACAGACATGGAGATGACCAGAAATAATGGTCAAGAGGTGATTGCTTCTTGAAGGCTCAAAAGTTAAAAGGTTCATTTTTTGATTCCATGATTTAAACCAGTCACATTTTTAGGGGAAAATGGAGAGAAAGCTGTCAAGCTGTTTGATTGCTTGACTTTGGTTTTGCTCTTTACACTGGAATGAATTGCACCCTAAACAACCTCAATACGATCTTCAATAAATTATGCTTACTTTTTATGATGCATTCACTTATATTTTAGAATTCGGTGAGTGAGAGTGTGCTATAAACCTTGTCAAAACACATAATTGTATTAGAGGCAGAAAAGTGGAAAGGAAATAATTAAAAATACATATATCACATAGATTAATCAGCAACTTTTTAAACAAGACAGAAACCAGGAAATTCTAATTTGTTTTTAAACTATGTACTACAAGAAACCAGCATCTCTATCTGTCAAAAAACAATGTAGACAACTGAATGCACACCATTAGATTTTATTCATAGTTTGTCTTGTAAGCGATTAATTTTCTTTTTTATTATAAGAGTCCTTTGGTTTTGTCTGGTATAGAGATAATTTTCTTCATGGTAACTGGTATAGTGCTGTATTTTGGGGTAAGAATAAAATAGGTAAACACACTAATGGCTTAGGTTTTGCTGAGTAGTCCCTACACTAAGTTAAGGATTTTCTGCCCCTTCCTCCACCCCTCCAGTCAGGGCCTGGGGATGCACAAGGAGCTGGGAGGGGTCACAGCTGGGATAGCTGACCCCAACTGACCAAAGAGATTCCCCAGACCTTATGGCCTCATGCTGAACAGAACAAAAAAAATTCTGAAGGAACTGGCCAGGGAGTAATGGTGACTGCTTGGGAACAGCCTGACAATTGTATTTTTTATAATTATCACTATTATTTTTATTGTTATCCCCTCCTCTTATATCCTTACAAATTGTCTTTCTCTCAGCCCATAAGTTTTACCTTTCTTTTAATTCTCTACCCCATCCCATTGAAGAGACAACAAAGGTGTTTCACTACCTGTCGTGTTAAACCACAACATTGGTCCATGATACCTGGCCATATTTATCTCTTGGGTTTTGTGTTGTTTGGGGTTTTTTTGTGACTATTGTCTTACATTTAGTCTGACTATTTCTCTCTCTTTCTCTCTCTCTCTCTCATATATTTATCTAAGAAATATTGGTTTAGTTTTTTGATGACATTTGGCTAAACACAGCTTGAAGATGTCTGATTTTCAAATGTTTTCATTAGTATCTTGATATAGAGAGCACACTTCATGAGTTGATATAATAATTTTTGTGGTGATGAAGGCATTGTGTAAGAGAAAATTTAAATGTATTTCAAATAATTGAAAGCATCAAAGGGAATTGAAAAAAAATAGGTTTTTTCTTATCCAAGAAAGAGGATGAGGAGATGTAGTATTGCTGCCTTTGAGTGCTCAGTTTCTTGCTCATGCCCCTCTTCCCTGGTAGGATGGGGAAAGAATCAGAAGCCTAAAAGCAGGAAAGAGACACAAGAATTGAGATTAAAACAGTTTAATAATTAAAAATATATAAAAAAACCAAAACAATGACAACAGCATATAGTAATAATACTAGTAGTACTACTAAAGGAAAAAAAGAGAAAACCAATATGGAACTTCCAAAGTTGTGAGTTAAAAGTTGCAAGAAAATAACGCCCAGTTTGACACAATGTAGTCATAGGGTAAAAGTTTATTTCCTTCTTTTAAACTAGTGTTTATGAAGAAGGAGAAACACAGGAGGTAAGATAAAATGGTAATTGACTTCTAACATATCCTTTTTAAGCCTTATTATTAGATAAAACTACAAGTGCATATAATTAATGCACTATTTATTTGCGTAACTGGCCTTTAAGTTTATGAACTGTATATTTTATTTTATGGTTTTTAGGTTCTAATATTTAAAATTGGTTTGTACTCAAGCCCAGGAATATCCATTTTTTTCATCATATCAGAAAACAAGATGATGCTTTCTTGTGCAAAAAAATGGAGTGGGTTTAAATTGCATCCTAAGTTTTCATCCCAATAATTGTCCTGTATTTAAGATATTAAATTAAAATTTTGGCCAAAATCTGCTCTGTGAAAGCCTGTGGTAATTTTTAGAACGGTTTGGATCACATTTGTTATTGGCAAAGAGTAAAATGCATGCTATAATACACAAAAACCAAAGCACTTTTCTAAACAACCTTTTCATTCTTAAATTGAAGCAGAAAGTAAAATTCACAACTACAACATAAGACTTGAAGATTTTAATGCTTCATTTTTTTATTTTCTGGAGTTTTATACATTAAACTCTCTTTAGTACCATGCTTCAGATTGTAGATAAATTTTATTTCAGATTTATCCACCTCCTTTTGGGACCATTTTGTAGACAGCTTAGTGTGGATTTGGGTAAATCTAAAACTCCATCATGACTTAGGGGTGTCTGGAGAGGACACGTTAGATTTCACAAATTTTTGAGTTGATGTTGCATATCATTCATTGATTTTTGTGTATACTGCAAAATTCTAGGCTTCATTCTTTAAACAATTTTTGTATTTTTCTCCCAGGCAAGCAAACACATACATGTTAAAAATGATATTAATTCCTTTAAAATTGAGTGAAATAAAGTCTATTTAGTTACTTCCTCTTGTTATTGCCAAATTTTCATCTTCCCTTTGCATTAGATGAAAACAATTTAAAAGAGTCAAGTGTCTTGGGTAACTCCTAGCCATGCAGAGACAGAGGCACATACAAGGCAAATTAATTTCTCAGGTTCATTAATTTGTGTGCTTGAGCAAATAATAAATATAGGCTTGGGCTTAGCAAGAATTTTACAATATTAGAAAGGAAGAATATATTTATTAGGAAGAATAATTATTAAGCTTATTGGCCACATAATAAGGAAAAAAGATGTTTAGTGTTCAGGTTTACTATGAAAAAGAGGGAGTTTCTTGTATGAGATGTATATTTAGAACATGCTATAAAAATGCCAAAGTCAAGGGTTCAATCCCCATATGGGCCATTCATTTGAGTTGGACTCAATGACCCTTGAGGGTCCCTTCCAACTCAGAACATTCTGTGATTCTGCATGGGTTTCTAATAAAGTTTTTCCATTGGGTTTTCAGGTTTAGAAAATATTGATGAAATTATCACCATATATTAGAAACAGCATATTTGTGAAAAGTGCAAAATGGTTAATGATGAGTTGTGTCTTTAATCTCTGGCAGAGTATAGCTTCTGCAATAAGACTAAGTTTCTCTCTAGACAAAGTATTTGTCTCACAAAATTTTAGTCCTAGATTAAATACTGCAAGCATATTTCACAACTTCTGCTGGAAGTTATCATAAGAACTCCATCTGTGTATTTCTTTCAGCTTCTAAATTGAATGTCAGTTTAGTTCATAGGGCTATATTTCAGTCAATAACAATTTACTATGAGTCAAATTCACTTTAAAGTGGTGAGTTAAAGAATCATCTGAACTTTGCTCAGATTCTTTTCTTTGGAAGAAAAATTAATTAATTATTTTTTTTATGTCTGCTTTATACCTACGTGTGTGGAGTCAGTCAAAACCACAGGTTTGTCTTTGGTTTCATATAAAGAAGATGAACTGCTTTTCAAAAAAAGGTGCAAAAATCATGAAGGATGCTTTGTATGCTTCAAGTTATTATGTTCATGTAATCGCAAACCTTGTATTCAATTAGATCTTGATGTATGAGTTTCATTTTTTATTGCAATTCATCAGAGATTTTACAGAATGAATAACAGAACTGCTAAATATGACAAACATTTCAAAGTCAGTAAAGAATTATGATCTGGTATGAATATTATAACTGTTTCATATAATAACAGTACAGTTAGAACTACTCTTGGGGACTGTAGTAGTGTACATACGTGTATGATTCTAAAGGACCAAAATTCAAAGGCTTACCAGAGTGAGCTGTCTTATCTCAAGTAGCTGTTTATTACCCACAGCATAATTCCTCATATTTTAAGAATTAGGAGTGAACTGAAAACTGCCGAATATATTCAAAATTATTTTCTTTAAAAATATGTTTTGTTGAAAAATATTTGCATTCTATTAAGATCATAATAGCTCAAATTCACTAGAGATACACTGAAATACTGATAAAATAATCTGGTAAGTCCTAATTGCCAATGTCACTTCAGTGTTGTTGCTTATACAGACAGCAGCGATGATATCAAGGTTCATACTAGGTAAGGGGTTTGTAAAGGCACATAGTATTTCCAGAGAACTTCCACGAGTCAACATTGTACAAAGGCAGCTAGAGACAGACTTCCAAAAAATTCTATTATTAAAAAAATACAGGATACATTAACAAGACTATTTAATTTTCATTCAGTTCAAAAAATATGAGTAAATTCTGAAGAACTGGAAAACATGAAAAAAATCAGAGAGTGTAAGTTCACAGATGTATTTAAGTATGAGAGAAGTTTCTCAGAAATTATAAACCAGTTACAATTCTGTAGCATGAAGGAATAATAATAGAATGGAGATTTTTTTTTCAAAACAATTATACAGATAGAATTGCTGTTCTACCTGATGAATACTACTGTCTGGATATATACTTTGATTTCTCCAAGGTATTTGAGTAGCATATTAGATTTTGTTCAAAAAGTATTAGATTATGTGTAATTATCACATCAATGAGTAGTTGCAATTTAAAATTAAAATTTTACTAAAATTTCCTGTAATCCAAAAGAGATATATAATGATGAAGCATATTTTTGAAAAATATATTTTTGATTTTTTCTTCTAAATTTTTATCTATGACCTATATGACATGGTAACTTTCTAGTATGGCTGCTAAATGACATGGTTGATGAGGGAAGCACTGGTAAGTCAAACTAACAAAACTTTTCCCCTTTAATAGAGCTAAATCCAAGTGATTGCAAATTTTGCATTTGAGAGTAAGAAATACATGATATACATCTATATGAATTCTATAATTGTGTAAATCAGTAACTTAAAAGAATACAGAGGACAGCATGAAAGTTTGATTCCACATAAATTCTCACTTGTACTGTTCTTGAAGAAGAAAAAAAAAGCAAACAATAAAGGGGAACACCAGACAAAAGCTGTTTTTAGTATAGAGATTATGTAGAACAGCAAAAATTCTATACCCAATTCAAGACAACAATGAATACTGTGAAGTGTTAGGAACACCACCTGAAGTGGGGTCACAGTTCTTACAAGTAGTGTGGAAATCCTGGGAGAAGCTCAGTTGTAGCTTGACTTCCTTATGGCAGTCAGGACAGATGCTTGTGATCTGCTGTTTTTAAGATTCCTAATGAAATCCACATTAAGTATTGCTGGAAGACAAGCACTACAGTATAATCCTTTATTTAAAAATGTCAAAAGACAAAAAAAGTTCATCAGGAAAAATAGTGAAGAAAAATACCTGACAGTAGAGGATTTTCAGGCTTTGTGGTGACTGCACAGTGAAATCCAATGATTGGAAGGTTTTACCAACTTCTCTTTAAATGTAAGAGATTTAGCATCAATCATTTTGTTTTGGGAAAATCTGGGAACTTCCAAAACTTGAGCACGTGCAATTTCTGACAATCAAATTCTACGGTGAGGGAATAAGACTTTTAGGGTATTAGCAAGTTAACATTGCCAGAGCTAAATCTTGAAAGCTTTGGGTTCATCAAAACTTGCAGTATTCAGCTTAACAGGGAAAATGGAACCGTATGATCCTCTTTCCTGGGACACTGTTTCCTTCTAGTTAGTGTAGGTCCCTGGAGAGGATGGGATTTTAGAATAGCACAGTTCAGAAGGCAGCAGACCATAACCAGGTTTCATTTTCTGTTGCATGAGTCTGTTGTCCTCAGAGGTAAGAAAAGAATACTGCACTTCATTGTGCACCCTTAAACTCACTGATGGCTTGATGCTCTCTTTTGATTTTCTTTTATCACCCTCTTAAAAAGGATCAGATAAATGGCTACACCCTGAGTGGACCTCTAATGTTGAATGTGCTAATAATAAAATATTCCTGATAAGATTATATTTCTCAAAAAATATTCCTCAACTTGTTAGTGGCTCTGACTTCATGACCTTTGCCCTCTTCCCACCCCACTCTCAACCTGGTAAGAAAGATTAGAAGACAAGTAACCTCATTACTTCTGCACACCTACCCACAGCTATTGTAGCATTATAGCAAAAATGTGAGTGAAGAGAGATGAAATATTTTTAATCAGTCTTTAGACAAAATAGTTAATATTCAGTTTCTCATCTTGGGGATTATTTTTCATGATTATGATGCTTAAAGATTTTTCTAAGAGTTCCTGTAGGAGGATGGAATTAATGTTATTTACAATGTAATTTTCATTCTGAGTGAAAGATTTGATGTCTCCACAGTAGCAGTTAACATCACTGAGTTACTAAAGAAAAATAATACAACATAAAGCTTTTTTTTAAAATTTGAAGTTTATTAAGCTTTGCAATATTTTCAGTCTTCCACGCTTCATAATGTAGCTAGCTTTTCTATAAGGAAGAATAAATTCTTGAGGTACAATCTGTGGTCATGACACTGACATAAACATTACTGCAAGAAAAAATTAGTGATATCATTGAGGAAAATTTTACTCAGGTGGTGGTAACTGTGGCAGGACCTTTAACCCCTGGTACAGCAAAAGCTTATCTCTCCATTACATATGGCTAGGTTACACTGGAATAATATGTCATGTGAGGAATTATCTCAGTTTAGAACCTCCTTAGCTGGCAAAACACATCCTGGCTTGAATGGAGAGAAAGTAAAACCTAAAATTAGTGATTGCAGAACACAAGAATTTTTACAACTATAAATGACCACTGTGATTTTCATGAAATTAAAAATCTCTTATACACACTGAGTGTGTGGAGAGTTCTCAATATTAAAATGTTGGCACTGAGTTACTTCCCTGGGATTAAGAGAAACTGGGAGATTGTCTTCACATTACTATCTTTTGCTGGCAAGTGACATTGACTCCTAATCTATATTATTTATTCACTAGCTGTAACATAAGGTACCTTAATTAATGTTATCGTGAACTGCATTTTTTATTTACTAGTAGCTGTTTTGTGTTATCCTGTGTAGTTAGTAATCTGTTTTAGTCTTATGTCTGTTTCCATGGCCTATTCAAATAAATAGTTTATGTTGTAGTAGGCTTGATTAGTCATTATTAAGACCTTTTCAGCAACAGTGGGTTTTGGGTGGCTGGCTGCCTCAATAAAGCTTCTGCCTACTGCCAGGGAACTGGAAAGGCAGGGATTTGTCTAAACTCTCCCCTCTCCATTTGTAACAGTACTGAAAGAGGCATTTCAGTCTAGGCAGAACTGAATGTGCTTTTAACAACCAGATATATATGTGGGACATGATTTACTGACTAGGATTGTGTTCACAAATGAAATTACAAAGATGGAATTAATAAAACAAATATACTTGGTCTTAAGAAGTTGTACAATAAGGAATATGGAATATGAAATGTACTGGTTGCTCAATAGGATATAGTATAGTTCTTTAAAAAAGTATGCTGTTAAGTAATCTGTTATTTCCTGTCAAAAGTTTTGTTGTTGGGAATTGTAATAACTCAGATAAAAGATGTTATCATGTATGAGAAACAGAGCAAAAATACTATATTTGTAATGATCTTGTTAAAAATACTTAGCAAAATAAAAATTTAAGTGTAAATATTCATGCAATGTAAATGTAATTATGTATCTATAAATTGGAAGATCATTGCAATTTATTTGTGGCATCAAACTTTATAAAAATATCGAAGTTTTAAAATTACTAAATTTATAATCTAAAGCTAGCTGTTAGCAATTTATCATTTAAAGGTGTTGACATTATAAAAAGGTTTTGATAAGCACTGGCTGTAGGCTCCTAGAATTAGCATTTGTTTAGATTCCAGTTTGAAACTATGCTGAAACCTTCCTTTTAGGACACTGTATTGGGTCCTAAACATAATTGTATGTTTTCATCCAATTCTACTTGAACAATAGGAAAAACTGCAGTTTTGTGTTTAGACAAATTTCATCAGACTGTATGAGCAATTTTGGAAATCTTTAAATTATAATTATGATTAAAATGTTTCTAGTAGTGCACAACTGCAAAATAAACTTTAATTCTCACGTTATTGACTCATAAGTGTTATCTTTTACAAGTACCTCACCTTAATCCACTAGTTGTCTTTCTCACTCCCAGGAGCAATTAATTCCTGTGATATGTAAATACACACACAAAAGACTCTTCACCATTGGACAATATTTGCAATATGCATTTAAAATTCAAACTTTACCTTTTTTACAAACTCCTCATGTATTAACTCTCTTCTCAGTGTTTATCTTCTCTCTCATGTGGTTATACTGCTTTTTTGCCAGCTTTCAAAAGCTAGTTACAAGATCCCTCTCCACGGTGTGTTTGCAGTATGCTGCAGCTGTTCTGACTAAAACTGTTGCTGGAGTGAAATGAGAAATGAGACTGTGGCAGAGGATCAGACATTTCTTGAATCCTTTTAACCATGCCTTTGAATTTTTAAGGGAAATCAATACTGAAGAAATGAACCTGAAATCAATTCAAGAAAAAGAAAAAAAGAAAAAAACAACCAACTCCCAAACCATAAAGAGGAATAGAATAATTTTAAATTAACAATTTAATTAAATAATAACTTTTTTAGAACTTGTTGGTCTTTATACTTTGTTTCTTAACGTGATTCCTGACTTTTTCAAGTGTGGAATCATACCCAAGGAAACTTTTGTGCAGTGATTGTAATTAACCATAAAGCATGAGATAACCATGAAAAAAATTATGTTAGCCTTCTTTTGTTTATAGACTGATGGACTATTTTTTTATTTTTAAACAATAAGTGAATGAGTGAATTTTTTCATCTATTAGGGATATAAGAATATTGAGTATGTTTGTAGAGATATCAGTAAGTAATACTCAACAGTATAAAATTGAATTAAGACAGAGGTAATCATATTATTATAATACATCTGAAGGGCAAAACAACAATTCAAAGATATAAAAGTAATTTAGTGAAGGTCATTCCTCAGATAGCTGCTTCAACCAGAATGATGAAGGTATGTGCACAAATAATAGCATTTCTGTTAAATCAGAAAACTGAATTAAATGTAATCTACACAAGTGGTTCATGCTCATATGAGTTCAACTGATACCATATGAGCTCAACTGATATATATTCAAATTAAGGAAGTGTCAAATTATAATTATCTACCAATGCAGACTTGCTTCAGACTTAAGAAATAAATTGTTAACTATCTCCATGCACATATCTCTGTATGATTGATTAGCTTCTAGAATATTTTATAGTTTGTGTTTGCCCTTTGTGCTTTATAATTTATTTACTTCAGTGTAACTTTTTTACCCTGTTTGATACTGCAATTATTTAAAGTAAATCCCTCTTGTTTATGTATGTTTATTCTCTACTCCAAAATTATTCATTTTTCTGTTCTTAATTCTTACTTAGATCATTCTGGTTAATTACTATATTCTGTGTGGACAGTATGACATGTTGAAGGTTTATGTTCAAGTTAAACATTTGCCTTTGTACACATACACACACATGGGCAGAAACATACAAAGACAGGAATCTTAAATATCTTAATTATCTTAAATAACTGTGAACACAGCTGAAGTTTTGGACAGAAGACTCCAGCTAACCTACGTGTGATTCTGGATATTTATGTAAGATGCAATACAAATGTCTCAGTGTGATGTTCTTCATGAGGAGATACCATGCCTAAAGGCTGTGTCCTTTAGTGTTCTAGAAAGAACAGGGTATAAAACAAATTCTTGCTACATAGATAATTTTTGAAATAATGATTAATAGTATCCAGTTCATAATCTGTACACTTACAGATACTCTCATATCAAGATAATAAAGATCTTTAAAGTTTTCCACTAATTTGGGACCATTTACAACAAGAATGAACAGATGCATTCAATTAAATCCTATTTCACATGCTTCTGAATTACTGGAAGCACCTGGAGCAACTCATAGAAGTGGCAGTACAAACCATAACCAGTGCAAGTTCTTTCAGATAATTCTCAGACTGTTCCATAGGCATAGTGTCAAAGACTATAATAAAATCAGATGTTAAAATTCTGGATTTTTCAGAATATATTTCAGAGCTAAGGCTCCACTGTGTGATATTAAATGGCAATATCACCTTCTGAAGGCCCAATTTCAAGCTAACATTAAAACAAATCCTAGCCAGCCTTGTACATCTGGATTCACAGATATTCATCACTCATCAGTGGACATCAGCCAAGATTGACATGATAAAAAAGTGTCAAAAAAGCAAAAAGTTCTAAAATGTTATAAGGAAATTTTTGCTGTGTTTTCCATAGAATGTCACATGAAGACACCTTTCTGTTATAAACTATGCCAATCAAATGTTCTGTCTTCATAAACAAGGGGGAAATAATTTATAAAAATTAGTGCATTTATTCCTCAATTTTTATAATCACATTTAAAGACCATTCTGTTCTTTACTGAGGTTGTAATTTTTGAAAAAAAAAAATTTGAACATAAAGTCAGTACTGTCTGGACAATTTCTTTAAAGTTCTTCCTAAGCAAAGTTATTATAATCTACTCTTTGAAAACAACTTTGCATAAACCCACAAACTGTCCCTCACTTCCTATAGGAAAGCTGAGAAAACTTAAGAAAGTGTAGAAGTTTAGTGTCTTGCTTACAGGTCTTGCTTATGGGTTTACAGATTTATTTTTATCCTTGATTATCTGGTAATAAAAGATTGCATATAAATAGTGGAAAGGATATGAAATAAAATAAAATATTAAGAGGATTAGAAGGATAGTGGAAGGATTAAAAATAAGCCCGGACATTTTCACAACCCGGAATAATCTTCGCCGAGACTTCAAGACTCTTGTGTTTGGTTTTGGAATGAATGATGAAACTGAACAGTAACAATTGTATATGTGAAGAATCAGATTTTGTTCTCCAGGCTGTTCATGATTGCCTTGAGCAAGAAAAGAAGAGTTGCTATATAATAACAGATGTTGAAATAAGGAGTCAGTGTAAGAAGAACTACATAGAATTCAAAATTTTAGAAGAGATTAACAACGAAATAGACAACAAACTATTTTTTCAGGTGAACCACTAAACTACCATTGGAATATTTGATATCTGTGTCACCTATGTTGAATAGCAGCCTAATATAAAAACCATCTAAGCGCTACAACATCCATCATAAGTTTCTACCATCAAAGAATAAAGAAAGAAATCCCTAAAACAAGTCAAAACAAAAGCAAGTTTTGTTGTTTGGGAATTTTGATTCTTCTTGACAGTTTTCTGATAAAATAAAACAACAGCACTTGAAATTGCAACATATTAGGAGTTTCTGATTGAAACATATACTTGGTATATTTAAGTACCATTGGGAATTATTTTTTCATTTCTATGACATAAAAACTACTATGCATGTGTCAAAGGCATTGGCATTTTGCTTTCTCTCCTGTCAAATATTCTTTTTCAGTAAAAAAATAAGCAGCATATTTGGTGGTACACTAATAAAAATTAATTTTAACCCATTAGAATAGAAGTGATAACAAGATTAAAAACTTCATATAACTTTGATTGCAACACCTTTTGTATGATTTAATAAGACAATAATAAAGTGTCTTGTCAATAAAAATAAGTGCTAAACAGCTGTTGATTAAGAAACACTAATGAAAATCACAAATAATTCTCTTACCACATAGAAATCTCAATAATATAATTTGCAGATTAGCAGTTCTTTTATGAGAACATTGATATATCTAACTTTGTGCATGAAAGATGTTGCAAGATATCACATTGAGAATGACTCAATAATTAATGAGCTTAATAAATAAATAAATAAATAAATAATATGATTGCCAGGATATAATCACAGGAACTGTCAATGGCAATGGAACTGTCCCTGTTTCACCTCTAACCTCCTGGCTTTCAATTATGATCAAAGTCTGGATTACTATTCTTCTCTTTTCTTCAGAGCTCAGTCATTATTTTAAAATCCTCATATTGCCATTGTGTTATGCATCTTTAATAATTCAGGACACTTTTGGAAATTTTTCATAGAAATGTTATGGCTAAAAAGGTGACTTTTCTTACAGTAAGCACTTCTGCCACAAGAACTCAAAATTTGCCAAATGCCAGTTCACATGGGGAAGAGTTAGGCCCCTCAGTGGTCAGTTGCAAATAGTAATTCATATATAGTTAAAAATAATCTTAATTATGGTCAAAGAAGAGGAATTTCCATTTGTTTCGTCTTTCTCTCAGTGGTTCTTTATTCTATTTCTTGTTTGAACCACAAGCATTAAAAAAGTCAAGCTTTGACCGCCTAAAAGTTACAGGAATTCATATTAACCTGCAGTGGCCCAAGAAGTTTTTGATAATGTAAGCATGGAACTAATTTTGAAGGATATTAAGATACCATGCATGAAGAGCCACATAAATATGATGACCTGAGTCAGGAAATCAGATAAATAATAGAGGGCAAGATCACTGCCCTTAGGGATTAGTAACAAAATGTGCTACAAGCCTACTAATTGTAACTGACTAGTGTAAAAAGATACTGTTTTTTCCATAATCTTATGATAGATTATAAAATTACTAATAATTCAGTAATGAACTGGCAAATATTATCTCAGAGTATATAAAGGAGCATTCCAGCCATAGCCTGTAGTATAGGATACCAGAAAATTGTTCATCAGAAAATTGTTTCCTTTATCTTAAATAGTTCTGCTGAGATCTTATCCATATAACAAATAAATAAATTAAATTTTAAAAAGTAAATGTATTTGTTCTGTACATGCCTGTGGACTAGGAAAATTTGGTACAATGGTGGAATAAATAATGAATTTCCAAAGATGTTAAAATTTTTAATTTTTATATTCAAATGATATGGTTATTAAATACGAAGAGGAGAAGGAGAAGGAAAGGAGGAAGAATAATCTGAGCTTAAAGAATAAATTACTGGATGTTAGTATATTTAAATGAGGAATTAGAAAATTTTCTAAAAAAATAATAAAATACTGATAGCAGCCTTTCAGTAGGAGCATCAAGACAAAAAAAACAAGAAAATTATTTTTAAAATAACCTAAATCATTATATAAAAGGAGTTTGATGACTGAACTTGAAAGCATTTCAAGTCTTTTAAGATCCTATTTGAAAAAAGAAAAAAAAAACCAAAAGCCCGACAACCAGAACCACACTCCAATAAAAACTGCTGGAAGAAAAAATTAAAACCACAACTTAGAAATACTTGGATTGTTAGTTTCAAAGCAAAGAGGAAACCAGCTCATACACAGCCTAAAGGGGACACCTGCCATCCTGGAGCATCCTGTGTTATTCATGTTACTTTTGTTTTTCACAATGACAGTATGGGTCATCCTTATCCTAGAGTCATCACTCTGTCTTTCACCTGGCTTGAGGAAACTTGTGTCTGTACAAATCCTGTGCTATTGTGCTCTTCACCTGACTCTAACTTCTGTATGTCTCTCTCTATCCCTTTTGTTTTTCAAATTTGAGTAGCGTAATCAAGAAAGAATCTCAGTAGTGAAAAACAAGGGACTAAAAATTTACAGAAACATCTGATGCACTTCACTGTCACAAGATAAACACATTTTTAATCTGATTAAGAGACCAGATGCTACTCTGAGTTTTTTCAGCAATGAGATCATCCAATAACAAAAATAGAAAGCTTGCAAATATTTGTTACTCTTAATGTTTCAATTACACAAATTTGCTGTTATCTCTTTGTGACGTTTAAAAACGTCCCTGCATGATAAAAAATGTGTTTGTCTCTGCATGAGAAAAAGTAGACATCATCTCTCATCATCAAGAGAAGCATGATAAACAGATTTTTTTGGTACAACATAATATAGCAGAAGAAAAATGAGAGCCGTGACTTCTGATACGTGCAATATTAACAACTTTGTTTTTCTAAATGTTTTAGCTTACTCATTGTATATTGTCTTTCTGTAGTCTAATTAAATGGGATTGTCACATATGACATCACCAGCAGTAATAGGACATAGCCCCCAAATTACATTAGCTATTCAATTTATAAGAACTCACAAGCACTTAACTTTCCTTAGCTTTTTCTGAGCCCAGAAGACTCCTCTGAACATGGCCTTTCTCAGCAAAACAAACCTGAGAAATATGATTTATTAGTAATAACTAATAAATATAATCTATTAGTAATGTAGACTCCAGGCAAAACTATCCAAGAACCTTCTGCAGTACTTGTTTCATTTTCAGAAATCAGTTGGATCGTTAAACTTCAGGAATGACTGCTGGCATGCCCAAATACTGCCATGTAAAAACAACTGGACATAATAACAGGGCACTGGTTGTACAAGTGAAGGTTTTTCAGGTGGAAGGAACCTAAGATTGCTTTCTTTATAAACTGAACAAGAGCAAAATATCCTACATATCACCTAAAACCTCACCCTGTAACAAATAAAGAAAATCTTTTTTTTGTCTTTTTGTATAGGTCTACAAAAGACATGGTCATGTATGAAGTACGTATGAAGACATGGTCAGAATCATAGATGGGAAGGCAACAACAATGGTGGCCCTGAGCACATTTCAGCTTCTAGGAGTTCAGCTGGCTGAATCCAGATGGAATCTAGATGTAGGAGCTATCATGAAAAAAGCTGGAAGGCTGCTCCTCCTTTCCTTAGGATATGTTTTTAAATATCCTGAAGCATGATCAATGCCTTCACTAGCAAGGAGCTTTGGTGTGGGCATAGAATGTTAGAGACAGGATCCAGTGTGTAGACAACAATCAGCCCTGATTGTGATGCTGTTCTGTCATGATGACATATCTCCAAGGTCAAGTTAACCAGCGGGACAACATCAAAAATGAGAAGATAGAGCCAGGGCAGGCATAAATACAACCAGCTGAATTTCTTAGTTTAGGCAAAATCCTGGAATCAGGATTAGAACCTTGATATTGGGCAGCAATTTGGAGACACAAAGAAAGATCAGGTAATAAATGAAGAGGATGAACAAAAGTTTATGTTTAGCCTGAAACAGTAAAATTGGAAGATGCTGTCAATATACTCTGCATAGAGATACTTCTTGCCACGGTCAGTCGAGAATGCTCTCTAATATTTAGCTGCTCAGATAACCTACTGCTGCATCAATAACTAGTCACTAGGAAAATGCCTGGTAGTATTGGTGAATACATCAACATAAATATAAATAACTAGTCCCGTGATTTCAGATAAATATAATTGTATATTACCTCTTCAAATATTAATTCATAGGTAGAAGCGAGTTCAGTGAGATCAGGCAGAAGAAAGCTCAGTGCAATTACCTTTTTTTTTTTTGAGCAGTTTTGCAAGGTTAATGAGATAAAAGAAATATGAAAATGACTGAAATAATGAATCCAATGTTTAGTTTCAGTAATCAGCCTTTCTGTGAACAGGTGCCATTCAAGATTACAGAGTTTAAAGGACTTTCATCCATTTATCAATTTTAGACTTTTCTTGTAGTTGTTATGGATTCTGTATATTGTACTCCGCAAATACTTACTGCAGTAGGTTAGTACTTGGAAATTTTCCCATATAAATGTTAGATAATAGTTTCTAAGTTCATTTTAACAGTGAATGCTTTCAAAGCCTACGCTTACCGAGTTTGATGTGATCCTATTTACTGCAGAGATACTTTAAAAACTCAGATTGATCATGAATAGAAGAGTGATGGCTAAAATGTATGAGAACTAGGAGGATCTATTCTTGTACAAATCTGCAACAACTTAGTTATTTGGCTTCAGAAATATGAAAAGTAATTTCTCTTCCTGATGGGATTTAAGGATTTTAAATTTATGGGGTTTTTATGTGCAATGTGAAGCATTTGATGAGCTGCTGACAATTCGAGGTCATATCTTTCAGTTATCACTTCTGTTGAGTTGCTGTTCAGCATAAATAATATACTGGCCAGAGCCTTTGTCAACTTGGCTTTCAAAGACTGTGGTCAATACACTTGTTACACTTAAAATAGCCACCAAAACTTTGTAGGTAACGGGAAGAGATGAATGATTCAGTTGGAAGATGCCAATAGTATGCTTTGATGTGGCAAGGGCAGGTGGGTTGCTAACTTAGCTCTTTCAGATTAGGCCTGTCCTAGTTTGGGACAAATTAGGGGAAAATTCCCCAAAGGAAGCCCCTCTGAGG
>JANRMJ010000066.1:97628613-97652160 GCA_025584955.1 Alethe diademata | reverse complement strand
AACAGAACATACACAACACGATTTGGGATATGAAACACTGTCACCCCAGGACAAGGCCTTAGCATTAGACTAGGAAAGGTGAACAGCAGATACGTGTCCCTAAAGAGTTAACTGGCAGGGTAAGATACTTCAGGTAAAGAATCCTTAATTGCCAATATCCTTTATCCTAAGATGTGATAATTAGTAAATTTTAAAGAGTAGTTTATTACTTACATACATATCTGTGGACAGAAAGAAACAGCAAAACAAAAGGAAACATCAAACATAATTACAAGAAATGTCTACCAGAAATTTTGCTCCTGTGAAAGTAACCTCCACCAAATATAAGTGAATAATAATATAATCACACTGTATTGATGCATAATATTCACATAAATGTATAATAATACCTGTAGGGATTCAAATAGTAAGTCCTCTTTAGGATAGTAAAAAATTTTACTGCACCATCTTTTTAAATTTCTTGTTTTTACATAGTTTATGATATTGTTGTTTTTTTGTGTTATTCTAGAAGGTGAGTCTGAATTATTCAAGGGTCTGAAATTTATGTCATCCTCTTACTCATAATACCCAAGGCAATAGGCCACTGTGTAGTGACTAGTATTTAGTTCTAAAGGTTTTTGTCTGTTTTTTTTTGTTTGCTTGTTTGTTTGTTTTGTTTTGTTTTGTTACTTTGTTTTTTTGGTTTTAGTTTTGTTTTTTGTGGTTTTTTTTTGTTTGTTTGTTTGTTTGTTTCTTTAATTAAAAGGGCTAACTGTCACAGTTATTTCAAATATGGCAAACATCCCTTTTTAGTGTATTTGCTTCATCTACTCAGGCAACACGCTGTTTAATACTTATTTTTCACTTTACTGTTAGGTTTCAGAGGTGCAAATATGCTCATATTCTGTTAAATAACAGAAATAACTAAGAGGTTGTGTTAAGAGTATGAATAATTCCATCTGAGGTCCCTAAAATAAATAAAGTGTAAGTAGACCTAAAATCACTTGAATTGATACAGGTATCTTCAAAAACCAATGGTATACAAGAATTTAAATCTCACTTTTAAAGTATTGTTATGAAAGGAACAATGAAAACCGTAAATCACCAATGTAGTACTTTGGTTTCTTACTCTAACAAAAATGAATTTTAAAAATAGCATTTTCTTTTTTTCAACATGTTCAAAACCAGGCTTGCAATCACATTTATCCATTCTTCAAGTAAACTGGGTTTTACTTTCCCATGTACTGCACAGAGCACAAAGCAGTTTACAAGCAAATTTATCTGATCATCAAAAGAAAGACCAAAGACAGACAGAATCAAATTACCAACTAAATAATGATCTGAAGGGCCAAAAAATATTCTTATAGGGAATCAGATTAAAATTTACCCAGCTACCACAAGAGAAATATCTTTTTTTTTCTTTTTTTTTTCTCAAATCAAGGGAATCTGACATATTTCTTACTAAAAATAAATTGGTGCATTATTCCATTATACTATTATTAATTTCACTTCTTGCTATGGCATTTTGGATATATTTGTTCTGTCTTGCAGAATGAAGCCTATTTCATTGACTAAGCAAACACATTTTTCTCTCTATTTTCTGTTGTTTTCATAGTAAAATAATTACAGATTCAAGGAAATGTGGTTTCTTTAATCATTCTAACTAATGAAATGAAAATATGCAATATAAAATATTCAATATTCTTTCTAATAAAATGAAAATATTCAATATTCAATATTCAAGTATTACTCTTCTCACATCTATCACAACTTTATATTAAGATATGCTTTTTTTTCTCAATCCGCTGCAGAATTTCCCTAATTATATAATTCTAGTTATTTACTTACCAGTCTAATATATCCAGTCAGATTAATTCCACATCTAAATCTGTTATCCAACACCATGTGCAGTCTATTCTTTACAAGGGTGATAAGGAAAATCCAGTTTGCCAGACTTTATATGTTTGGGCCTTCAAGGTTTTACAAAAATGATTCCTACTCTATTGAATTGGATTTTTTGAGAGCCAACATAAATAGAAATGCTGAAGCAGAAATCTAACTGTATAACAGAAATAGTCTTTCCAATTTCAGGTAGTTTTTTCATATCCCACATATGAACTAAGTCTTGAAAACCACTAAAGCACACAAGAAATTGTTTAGTCTGTATATATTGACTGCAAGTTTTCTGATATATTCCTTTAATATTGTGCTCTCAAATACCTTACATACTTACACTTTACAATTTAAAATTTATCCCTACTTTTTTCACTCAGACCTTTGGAAAATATGAAATAAAATCTTCCAGAAGACGAACAGCAATAGACAATGCTAACTGAGCATTTTCTGATGTGAGGCATGTTAGTTGTACAAGTAGCTTTTTTTAAGCATGGCTGATGTTTCATTAGCAGAAATCAGCCACTAGGTCCAAATTTCAGCAGCAAATGGAAGAAAAATCACTAACCTTCTCTCCATTGGATCTTTTGATTATTTTGCCAATGTGTGTGCTAAAAAAGGAAGAAGAAAAAAGTTCATAGGCAACCCTCCCACTTTCTGATATTAGAATCAAAATCACTTATTCTCTGTAGTTTCACTGGCAAGTTGCTCTGCAGTAAATCTTGTAGTTTTGAAACAAGTTTTCTTTCTTGTAAGGCACATCTCTCTCCAGACCCCACTGCACTCTGCTACTGAAAAAAAATTTGCTATCCCTACAAGTATCATGAGACTGTAAGATTTTGATTTCATGTGCCATTAAAAGAGGAACACAAGTTTCTTGTGAGCACTGCAGTTTTGGGAAGTGAGAATGAACAGGTGAAGAAGAATTGGGAAAAAAAAATAGCATTTCACTTTCTAGACACAGCCAGATACAGTGAACTCTACACTTCAGGACACAGATGAGCCAAAGTTTGTTGCTGCTGTAAAAGAAACATGGTTCCATCCTCTGTGAAAGGAATACTTCCAGTTTACAACTACCATATTTAGGACTACAAATCCCGAGAATTTCCTTAGAAGTTTTCTCTTCAAGTGACATGAACTATTAAAATGTATAAGCAGGCATCTCCAAATATTTATGGATTACACCTCGGATCCACAGGACCTAGAAAACATCGTAATTGCTCATGAGGAACAGAGGAATACCACACATGAAAAATGAAATAACCCATGTAACATTGTATTTTTGCATGTTACTTAAGATACAATAACATGTAAAATACGTAGTATTATTATCTTAAGGAAAAGTATGAATGAGAGAGGATCTGGAGTTTCAAGCACCTCAACTCTTAATGAATATTCTTCTCTAGGCAGATGCTGAAAGTTCTGATGAAACTTTTGTGTGTTTGTAGGTATTTCCGGACAAAAATACCAAGTTATGTCACAACTACACTGAACTCAGAATAAGATGAACTTGTCACAAGGCTCATGCTGACCACAGGACAGCAGAGAATAAATCAGCCAGAATGAAGAGTTAACACTATGGTGTTGCAATGTTGTCACAATAGTAAGAGTACACAGGAGGACTAGGTGCTTGTACTGCTTAAACCCTTAAATTTGGCAGAATGACAGAATCAGCTTTACGTCGTTTTATTACCAATTGCAGCAGTATACCACAACTATTAAAGCCTACATCATGTGTATTATGGTGCATAATCCCCCATTCCCCAGAAACATGAGGTTTATTCATAGCTGCTGTGAAGACATAAAAATCAGAAACTTCTGAAGACAGTCAGCAGTTTATATCAAGAGCCAGTGAACTGGGCAGTAACAAGAGACAAGCACGTCTTCGGAGATTTGATTCCACAGGTGAAGATTAACCTAAAAGGTCTGGGGAAGATTTGGAAACACACTCCTCTCCCCAAAAAAAAATTTTATTGGTTAAGGAACATTCATGGATTTACCTTGCTTCTATATTTTCAATATTCAGCACTTGGTCTCCATGTCTTCTGAAAGGGTAGAGATTTCAGTAGGTGGTTTAACATTAAAAATTAATGTCAGAGCCTTATGGATTTAGTCTTTTATTTAAGACAACCAAAGGGAAATACCTTTTGTCTCATTTCCCTTGCAGTTCCCATACTTCTGGGCAACCAGGATTTCAGTAGCTCAAATTGAGTCTAAATCCTTTGATGAGGCAATAAGAACTATGTAATAGCTTTCACAATGAGACCATCGCTTAAAGACACATCTTTAAAATGTCACCTCCGTACTTCAGTAACCATGGGAAAATAAGTTTTATAAGACCATTTACCATTCACATGTAGAAGTAGGGGCACTAAGGAAAATGGGACATCAGCTGCTTCCAAAATTTCCATTTAGTAGCTTTTAAACTATAATACATTGAAAGCATATAGAAGATCAATTTCTCTCGGAAGGCTTTTTGAAAGGTTCTCTTACCCCCAAGACATAATGAAATGTTATATTTTGCCTTCCTAACATATCAAAGTCTTTAAGTTCTGTTAAAATCCCGGCACACATCTGGTGTGGGTAAAAGCGAGACCACACAACACCACGAAGTTCTCACCACTGTCCAGCAAAAGCTCATTTTGGCTGGGAACTGAGAATAGATTGTCAATCCAAAACTTACATATCAGCAGTAAATTTCTTTTTAACAAGGGAATTCTCTGAGGACCACTTACTGATTTCTTGTTCTCTGCTTGGATGTTCAAAGGTCCATAAAACTGACCCAAGATCCCTGCTTTGAATATTTGAAAGATTTCTTGCCGTTACGTCTGGAATTTGAATGCTTTGCCTAACACTGCCAGCTCAGAATTTATGAACTGAATTGCACTAAGCATTACATGTTATTAACAATCATAAGAATTAAGTATAAGCAGCACAGCAGTTTGCTGCTGTGTGTAGACTTAGTTGTATTTTCTCCAATGCAACAGTTAGAAAGCGAAACTTCAGCTGGAACACTGAACTTGTCATGGATTTCAAGACTTGTCATGAATTTCAAGAAAAAATCTTTACATGATTCTGCATGAGGTTGTCAGTCATCACTGAAAGGTAAATGCACTTTTCTCCAGAAGATTAGAAAAGCTTACACTCTTTTCAATTGTAGTACCAAGATGGATTTTTAGTTTCAGTCCCAGTGAGGATTACTTTCTGAAAGCACTTCAGAACAGTTTGTCCCTCACTTAGCTAATATCATCGATGATCCATAGTAAGATTCACAATTTGAAAAGCAATGAAGAATATGGTACACTCTAATTGACTCTTGACTGCAGGTAGGTTATTGAATCGGCAAAATCAATTTTACTATACAGTGAGCAGGCTTGAAATTAAGGTAGTCTTATTGAAGAGCTGGTCAAAAGTAATTTCCAATTGAAGAAATTTGTACCAGAAAATGCTGATTTGCCCATTGCACCTTAACTGTCGGTCAGGACTGTCCAGTTTTCTGAAAACCTACCCAAAAAGATATAAAAGTTTCAGAACCAGTCTAATTTACATTCTGTATAGAAGACTAGGGGGAATTAAAATTTTAATTATTTCAGTGTAGTTACTACTTTGTTATATTCTTGTAAATAAAAGGAAATAAGTGCGCCTTTGCATCTTTGTCAGTAGTACTTCCCTTCCTACTAAGTTCTTATTGCAAAGAAACAAATCATGCAATTGTTCTGGTATATGTATTCAGACATATATGTTCCAGAAAACCTGTTGTAAAAATTATCAGTTTTATTTATGTGTTTTAGAAGAAAAGTAATTCTTTTCTCCCCCTCCCCTCCTCCCAAAACAAAACAAAACCAAAAAAATCCCGAAAAAACAAAAACAAAAAAACAAAAACAAAAACAAAGCCAGAAAAAACTCCACAGGACTTCCTGAATGAGACAGAGCAGGATTTAGGAAGGTGGTATTTATGTGAGAGGCATGTCCCACTTTAAAAAATTACTTTCTTAATTCTCTGTCTCACTGTTTGCTCCTTTAAAATCCATTCCGTTTAGCTTAATAGCATTTCCAAATAGAGAATATGCTATATATACCATATTTGAGAAATTAAATTAGTGTTGAGGATTTCAGACCAGTGTTTGAAGTTTCAATAAAAATTTAATAAAAACCACACTCTGGAAATTCACTTTCAGGTTTTGTTACTGCATATTAAGTGATTATCCCATTTCTAATATTTAAACTTTGTCTATCCCATGGGTATAAGATTTCTCAAAAGGTTTTGTAATCTCCGGTAAGCAAATTGAGAAATAAAAGAAACAATTTCTATGACATAATCATGAAGAGTTTTTTGCAGCTTTCTTAAGATTTTAATTCTGTTTTTTAATAGTCTTTGCCATTGTTATATGCATGCATGTGTCTGTTTATGAAAGAAAATGGTGTTTGTTATTATCTTATGCCATATAATTTATGCTATAACTTATGCATTTTATGAATAGCTATTGTACTTTCCTATTTTTTTTATTTTAGTTGTTCCTGCAAGACAA
The DNA here is from genome assembly GCA_025584955.1 of Alethe diademata. NCBI lineage: Eukaryota > Metazoa > Chordata > Aves > Passeriformes > Muscicapidae > Alethe > Alethe diademata. The sequence goes on along the minus strand of JANRMJ010000066.1, from coordinate 97,645,759 downwards.
TAGAATCTTATAATGTATAAAATATTCTGTACAAAGAGCAGCATACCTGGTAACACCAAGATATTTTTTACCCAAGACAATCTGGAATTGGTAGAATTCTCAAAACTCTTCAGCTGTATAATTTAAAAAACAAAAAATCTGATTTTCAGGAAAACCCATTTTCCCCAAGAAAAATTCTCTGAGGTCATAGTTTATGGGTGGTATTGTTGCAAGAAGATACCAAGTGGTGTAACTATCAATCCATACCTGCCCCTTGCAGATGGCATAACCACATGGCACGGACCAAAGTCAAATTTCATGCTTCAACATGGTTAGACGTATTTTGCATTACATGTCATAAGGACTAATTTTGTACATCACAAGCAGGGATTCCCTAGATGGATGAGATGATATGCCCCAACAAATTTGCAAATAACAAGTCCTGTTGTGAACCGAAGTAGTTTCCTATAATAAATATGGCTGCTGCATGGTGTAGGAACATAAAACCATGGTTTTCTGACTTTGGTAAAGGATTGTAAAAATTCAATTCAATTTTAAAACATGAATAAAAGGAGATATTTATTCTCACTACAATTTCTGTTACAAGAAAGATGCTATTATCTTTTTTGTAATAAAGATGTTGATTTTATAGCATGGATACTTTTACTCACCTCCCCCCCACTAACGAATTTTAATGATGTGAAACATTAAAAAGTGTGCTCTGTAGTACGAAAAACTCAATGTTTATCAGTGGCTTCATTTTTAATGTTGCTTCTCATGAACCAAAAAAAAAGTAAATATTCTGAAGAAAACCTTTAAAAGAATTTCTCAAGACAGATATTTTCAGAAATATTTGTGAAGTCATGAAAGTCTGTTGTTGCAAAAAATATATTTCATTAAGACTTGTGTTGAGCTGCATGCGTTTTCTTCCCTTTAATCTCTACTGACTTATCAGATGGCAATGGTTTCTTCCAGAACTGGTAGGCTGCAGGTATCCAATAATTAACCTACCAAAGTCCCCAAGTATCTCATTCATGAGATACACTTCCATTATCAGAGGCTAATTAATTATCTGGGGATAGACCGGGGGAGAAGACTCAAGCCTACATTAGCTCTGAATAAGTCATTGCTGTCTACTAGAAAAACTGCATTTTAAGAAAGTCTTTCATATATTTATCTAAGGAGATGGATATTCCAGAGGGAAGTCATGCACATTTTCTGGCAGCCACACTTAATGTGATTAGTACTTCTCTTCTTCCATCATTCCAGGGGGGTTACTTCCAGAGGAAGGTTATAATTAAGACTAAACCAGGACACTATAGCTGTAAATTATTCAAACATGTTTGGTGAGTTTATGCTTCTTGCCAGATCCTTAAGCAAAATGTGACTAAAATTGTACCAGTAGCATCAGTCTTTAAAAATAATTTCCTACAATCTATCTTTCTTTTTTGCTGTGAAGAGATAATAAATCTTGATAGGAAACTGGACATATATTCAATGTGATGAAGTGAAAGATTTGTGCCTGACAGACTTGGTGGCCTTCTCCAAAGAGTTGGACTGTTGGTGGATAAAGGAAGAACAGCTGGTATCTTCTGCCTGGATCTGTGCAGAGCATTTGACACTGTCTCACATGAAAACCTCATCTTTAAACTGAAGAGACATGGATTTAATGAATGAACCACTCAGTGGATGAGGAATTGGTTAGATGTTTGTACTCATAGAGTTGTGGTCAATGTCTCAGTGTCCACGTGGTGACCAATTTTAAGTGAGCTATACAAAAAAATTGCCTTGTATCTTCAAAACACAAGTTAAATAAAAAAGGTACCATTATGAATGGCTTAATAATAAACCATGCTTAACACCTCAAGATATCTATGCTTTGGAAAGGGGGGAAAATGCATAAAATTCCTTCACATATAATTTCTAAGAAAAAAATGAAGGCAGAATTTTAAATTGTTAGTATTTTATGTTCAGCTGTTGTTGTGTCTTACATACATCAACACCAAAACAAGAAGAAAGTATCTGTTTTGGTGACATTCTGAATTCAGTCACTGGAGGACCCATTAGAAAAATGAAACATCTTGTCACTTATTTCTTTTCTGTAGAATACAGATTTCTGTTAATTACAAATTGCTACTTCATGAATGTGGTAGTACAGGATCTTGGAATCACTTTCTACTGAAAACATTGAGCAGATTAGTACAAAAATTAATTTTCGCGTATCCGATCATGAGAATTGTAACCTGATTTGGAAAATGTACACATAACTGTTTAAGGGAGACATATAACTTAAAAAATACTGATAGAAAAATCAAGACAGCTATTAGAGAAACAGATTTAAAGGCAGGCTTTATAAAATATAAATTTTGTAAAAAATCTGACATTAAAAAACCCCATAAAATTATTCAAGTTTTCTTCCATTGGTAGCTTCTCTAGTAACAAACTGCTTCTGACTCTGCAGACGATAGAATTGTTTTCAGTTTCCAAGAAAGAAAGAAGAAGGTAATAGATCTCTCAAGTGGTGTGGGTTTGTATTGCAATCTAACACTGCTTTTGAGAACGAACACCTGTTATTTGTCAGTTCTATGTGTTATGTGACATCCTGTAAATTTTATTTGTCATTTGGGAAAAAGTTTTGCCCATCAGTTGCTGAGAAGGAAAAAGAGCTACCTGGACTGTGAAGACTAGGAAGGCCACAACTGCTCTGATCCAAAGTGGCATATTTTTAGTGATCTATTTTAGATTTATGATACTTCTTCCTTTGAAGGAAATGTTACATCTTCGCAAAACACCACAATTTTTCTACAGACTGCCACTACAAACCACTGTGCCATATTTAGTACCAATAGACCTCATGTATACACAGCAGAGGGATATCAGCAAAGGCTGATGTCTTTAGAAATACTTAATAAATAGGCATGCATCATGAAATGCAGGGTGCTAAAATAGCAAAGGTTTGTACATGACATTCATAACTTCTTTTTGTCTTGTTTTTTAATTTGTTTGTGGGCTTTTATTGTTGATGTTTTTGGTGTTTTTTTGGGAGGTGTTTTGGCCAACAGCTATTCTTATAGCAGCAGAAATTCATCCTTATCCAGAGAAATTTAAATAGATATTTTGGTTCCCCAAAAATTTATTATGCTGTTTATTAAAAATAGATATATATTTAATGTATATATATATTTAATGTGTATATATATATATATACATATATTATAAATATATTCCTCATAAATTTATTATGGTGGTATTTGAAAGAGGCTTGAACAGTCTATCACAGAATAAATGCCTGAAATGGCACCAAACAGTAAAATAGAGACATCCTGCTCTTTTTAGAAGGAAAAAATAGTTAAGGATATTACTCATGACTTTGCCAAACTGATTTTTAACAGATTATCTTTATTAAAGATTATTAGGACTGGACTCCAGATAGCAACAGCCCCAAATGACTTTCATAGCATTTCGCCTAAGGCAAAAGTGTGAAAATGTGGCAGAATTTCTACAGATTTCCACATGGTCAGAACTTATATCTCACAGACAGTATGTGAGAGCTACATAAATTATGTATGTGAGGCAGCTACTCACACCACAAAGCACAGGAAGCTCATTGCTCTGCTAAGGAAACATGTGTAGGTGTAAACATTGGCTTGAAATGTGATGTACAGAGTAATGTTGTGAATTTCCCAAAGACACTTCCAAGGATGGAAAGTCTTTCTGACAAAGAACATTAAAAGACTTTCAAGAATTATATCAAACTTCATAATCTTTGATTCTCCAGAAATAATTTTTGGTACTGTTAAACATCAGATCGGATCTTTTGTGTGTTTATTTCCAAGCTATGCACGCAAAATGGAAATACAAAAAATGGTAACTTCTGAAAATGTTGATTGATTTATTTCCCACAGTTTCTGTCATGTACATAAGCCTGAGGTGAGTGAGATTGTTTTGTTTGGTGGGGATTTTTTAATAGATGAGATTATTTTGCAATCAAAGAATATATGTGCTCTTATCTCATTGTAAAAAGCAATGAAAATTTGCATCTCACACAAATAAAATTTTGTGCAGATCAGTGCATAAATGGATGACTTGTTCATCCTTGAACTGTTGCAGTTCATCATGCGGTATACAATTCTAAATCGCCTTATCTTTCATTTTGTATTAATATATTGGACTGAATATATTGAAGCACAACTTTTCAAGCCTCTGATGCACATTTCTTGTCAGAATTAACTTCAGTGGCTCAAGAGGTCACTGTTTTCCCAGCTGGAATAGGCAATCTGCTCAGACACCACAATGAAAGCTGACAGAAACCATGCATCATTATACCCACCTGCCAACCCTGTTCCATTTTTCTAAAATGGCCTGCAGGCATTCTCACAATACACCATAGCAAAGATGCTGCCTTCTAGGTGAATGTCATACACCAAAGTCAAACTCCTAGATTGTACCAGTGGTGAAGGAGATCTCAAGTGAACAACTTTCTCTTGAAAGTCTGATACAATTCCTCTATTTCCAGAAACAGGAGGTTTACAGCTTAGGTTATGCTGTGATAATGGTTTGAGCTCTCAACTGAGATAGTTTTCCTTTTACATGGTTGAAATATAGCCCAAAATGGAACAGAGAGTGTCCTTCAATACATGGTAGCTAACAGTACATAGAGGCAGCTGGAAAATCAGGAAGTCAGAAGCACTGACTGCTTAAAAATACTGTTCTTAACAAACACCATGCATGAGAGCTCATCAGAATTTTGTATATGAACTTACCAATCTGTGTTGCCATTTTTCGTCAATGACATTTTCCGGTCCCTGTATCATCAGAACTCTCATTAGCGGAGAGAAATTGAATTTCAAAGTTATGTTGACCATGGTGTAAGTAATTTCATTTTTTGTCTTGATTCAGTCAGTAGACTTTAGATTGATGTATCAGTGGATGTATCCTTATGGGTTGAAGGCAATGTAGTAACTGGCAAAAATGTATTTTTTAAAAAAGTCCTGTTTTCCTTTTAAATTTTTGTAGGGATTTTTTTGATGCTTTTCTTTCTTTTTCTCTGTGCCTAAAAAGCAGGGACTGATTTAGTAATAAAGCATATTTCCAAACAAACTGTTATAAAAACTTAGTAGATTTTAAGGTTTGCTCATCTAGAATTCTTTCTTTTTCCTTTAATGATACAACATTTTGGCTACTAATTTTAAATTTCATTCCCTAGAATAACAGCTATGGAAATTATTTTTAAACCTGTGTCTAGAACAAGGAGTAAAAGAAGAGATATATGCACACCATTCAACAACTTTTTCTCCAGTTTAAACAAGCACAAAGTTCCTCAACTGCTCCTTCACCAGCTCTGCCATCTTCCTCTGGACACACTCCAGCCTTCTTTCTTGAAGTGAGGAGACCAAATAGAAAAATGGAATTATATCACACATGCTTTAAAATTAAATCTATACACAGAAAGAGGGAGGAAATAAAGTTGAAGGCTATTTTATGCTTATTTTAATGTATGTTATGTTTACTCTGTTAAATAAAAGGCTTAAAACGTATATATGATATGGATGTTTTTCTTAGAAAGTATTTTACCAATTTAAATATTTTTCAACTGTTTTAAGACAAGAGGCATTTCATTTTATACATGATAAAAAGACAAATAATGTACCCTTCAAAGCCATTTCTGAGTGATTTTTTTTTCTTCTTGTGCTATCCTGAAATACCATAATATTTTAATTGTGTATGAGGAGGAGACTGAGTGCTCAAAGAGGTTTTAGTAACTATATTTCATATTTCTTGGATATATTTTAATGGACAAAACACCTAAATAAATGTATGTTTTGTAGACCTTTAAAGTGTTGTTAAATTAGCCATCAAATCTCAGAGGTGAGGGTTCAAAATTTCTCTTACTGTAGCCTTTTCAGCACTACTGAATTGTAAAGTGGAATTTAACTCTTATTCCCATTAAAAACTGGCATATTCCACCATATATGCTTTGGGCACCTCTCTGTGCATAAGAGCAGCTACAGTCAGTGGTCTTATGGTTGTAATATGCCCTTGACAGAAATATCAGTTTTCTGACCTCATATCTTGGGAATACAGCAGAACTTAGGAGTTGTAAACAAGTCACTGTTTTTACAGTGGTTCTTTCAATACCTCACTAATAACCCACCAGCAGAAGCTAGTCTAGAAGGCTAATTTTCATGTCATGATTTCTATCTACCTCCCAACTCTTTCACTGATATATTTTCCCAGGTCTGGCTCTGTGCAAATTGACTGTTTCAGAGATGCAGTTTCCTATGACTGATAGTTAAGACTCATGGCTTCAAGGGTTGTCACTGTGTGGAATGAAACGAGGAGATGGAGCTAGGAACGTAGGATAAAGTCACTGTGGTAACATTATTTATTACCTTATTTATTTGTTTCTATTAATCATAATAACCAATACCAGCCTCTGTCTTTCATCTGCAGACTGAGAAAGTAGACCTGCTGTGACATGAAGTGAACAAGAAGGTTAGAACTTTCATTTTTCTTTTCTCTATGGAACATCCATATAAAGACAAATCTCCTCAATCCTGAGGTTCAGGCAGCATGAAAAAGCTGAAAAATTTTAGAGTTTTGAATTTCACTGTACAATGAAAGTTAACAAACTCCTTATCTGAGAATAAAGTGATCTCTTTTTTTATCAACAATCCCTCATGCCAAATGCCTTGTGGTTCTTTCTTTACAAATGACAAAGAGCCAAGATGATGTAGTCATACCAAGGACTGAGCAATTTAACAATGGGCTAAAGAATGATTTCTGAAAAAAATGAGTTCTCAATAGGCTTCTGCAAAATTGTACATGAAATGTCACACAAGGCTCAAAGTTGATAAAGTTCATAGTCTGATGAACTCTCAGAATTATGTATTCCTGGTGAGATGTCCTGCTTGGTAAGGAAGGTCCTAACTGCATTATGAACCTGCTGCTTCGTCTAAAATATTAAAGTATTACATTATCAGTAACTCATATTTAAATAATGAGAATATGGATCATACCAATAAAGTTACTATCTAGGGTGAAAAGAAAATAATTCTACCTCTTTCACTCAACAGTTCATCTGATCTTACAGCTAAATTTCAACTCTTTGTGAAATAAGGCCTGTGAATTAAGGGGTGTAGTGGGCAGGCACCAGATAGAAGATGAGCATCACGCAGTCCTTTGTTTACTTCAGACCCTTCAAAAGATGGAGGAGAGAAAAAGAAAATAAGTGAGAGAACTCTTGGTGTGAGAAAAACATCATTCCGAAAACAAAGGGAAGAGGAAGGTAAAAGTCCCATCAAAATAAAACAATGCAAATTCAGTCATCAACTCCAACAAGAAGACTGATGCCCTGCTAGTCTTTGAACAATGGTTTCTACTCCACAATCCCAATCTTCTCAGATTGTGTTGTTTAGCATGAGGTTAATGATGCAGAATAAGGGGTGCAGATTATTCTATGTCTGTCTGGGAAAGAGTTAATTTCCTTCAGAGGATCCTAGACGATGCTGTGTTTGGGAATTATGGCTAAGACAGTCTTCATAACATACCAGTAATAAATTCAAAGAATCATAAAATAATAGCATCATAGAATGGTTTTGGTTGGAAAACACCTTAAAATCATTTAGTTTCAACCCCTCTGCCATGGCCAGGGACACCTTCCATTAAACCAGGCTGCTCAAAGTCCCGTCTTGAACACTGCCAGAGATAAGGCATGCTCAGCTTCTCTGGAAAACCTATTCCATGCCTCATCACCCTCACCGTTAGGGAATGTCTTCCTAATAGCTAATCTAAGCCTACCCTCTTTTAGTTTAAAGCCCTTAACCCTTGTGCTGTCACAACTTGTCCTTGTAAAAAGTCCCTCTCCCGTTCTCTTGTAGCCTCCTTTAGATACTGGAAGACCAATAGATCTGCCTGGAGCTTTCTCCTCTCCAGAGAGTTGAGACATCAACTGTCTCAGCATGTCCTCATAGGGAAAGTGATCCAGCCCTCTGATCATCTTCTGCCCCCCATCCAGGAGAGAAAGAGTGAAACTGGATGGGCATTTAGGTGTCAGACAGGGTCAATCCACTGCAGGAAGCCAGTGATTTGTTTTATTGCCCTGAAAAAGTGTTAATTCATCTGCTGTCTCTTGTATAGCACTCTGTTATGCAAACTTTCTGATATATCTGTCATTCTGCCTCCACTTCCTTGCTTTTTTATGAAAATTAAAATACTTAAATGCAATCATTCACATAAACCTGTTAATAGTCACCTAGCACTACAAGCAGCACTTCTTTTATGGCTTCCCTTCATATTTTCTCCCTTACACATTTTTTGCCATATAATATTTCATTAGTAACAAATGGATAGAGAAGTTAAATAATCTATCCCAAGTCTCCTTTGAGAATCTCTCAAAGTATTTTTTTAGATAAACATCTTTCTATTTATTACTTCTTTCATTTCTATTCTCTGTATTATTAGACTCCTGAATCATATGAATCTATCATGAGGTCTGTCCCTTGGTCACTTTGGCACTGATCTTAGCAGTTTAGATTTGAACTGACTTTAAGTTTCTTGTATTTCTTACTTTTTAATAGTTTCTGCATTGATCCATACAACTTTTGTTATGAATATACTATTTCACTAATTTTGCATTCTTCTCAGTATCTCCTAAACTTTTTGATTCAATACCTACTTTTTATTTTTGTTGAAATGGAGCACAACACATATTATGTGATGTTACATGGGTTATTCTTGTTGCTCGTTCTATGCTCAGTACAGATTTTCCTAAATATGATGGGTATATTTTGAGTCATCAGCGTATTCCAGAACATGTACTAATCTGTCATCTTGAATCTTATCAAAATCAATAAACACAGATAATTCTCTAAGTACTTAATTAGCAAAGATGTTATGAGAGCAATTTGATATATATTTGGTAAAGCATATGAGGCTAAGGCACATACAGTCTATTTTCCTTGTAAATTATACTTTAGATCACCAGTGTGGAAAATATCATTTCACACTTGATTTGCTACTTTGGGGAAGAGAACATTAAGATTCACATTTCCTCCCCAACCTTCACCTTCCAGGACTCATCTGAAATGTTGCCATAAGTATGGTATGTAGTATGCACTGCAATGGAGCCTCACAGGTATGCTAAAAGGCCTAATTTTTCTCATCTATCTGTGTGTCTATCTGGCATGTTACGTTGTCCTTTCTTTTGAAAACTAGAATGTTGATATCTATTTCCTTAGAGCTTTAACACTTTCAATTTTTTTCAACACTTTTTTGTTGAACATTGGTTATAAGATCAGCTCAGCACAAACAGAAATAAGGGTTCTTGGAAGGGGAAGGATAAGTTTGATTTGGATATGAAGATCTACTAGGGCAAAGAGCTCAGAAAGGGCCCCATAAATTAATAATGAGATTAAGTCTTTTAGAAAAGAGAGTTTTCTTTAGAGAGAAAATCTAATGAGAAGTAATCATTTCTTTGAGGTGTGGAATTGCCACTTCATAGTGTAAAAGGAATTAATCTGACAAGATTTCACTTAATCTTCACAAGACTTCACTGTAGATGTAAATGTTCTACAGCTGAAGAACTGAGTGCAGCAGATGTGCAACATGACTATCTCTACTAGGGGAATTCTGACAGCTGCCACAAACTCTCCAGTCATTGTCAAATGACTGTCAATCCCATTACTTACCTTTTTACATGCCAAGGGAACACTACAAGCTTCAAGCAAAGTAAAAGGTAAAGTTTGAGAACATATCACAGACTGCATGTAAGAGTGATTTTATCAAATTAATACACAACATTAATTTTTAGAAGTAAATCAAATGCAGACAAATTCAACACATTAATCAAAGCAACCAGGAATCATCTAAGTTGCAAATGGTCTTGCAAAATCTTGCTAACCCACCTGTCTTGTTTCATATCATCCATAAATGATGCCAAACTGGGTAACAAAGAACCATTTAGCCTATGTTAGGACTAAGTAGTGCAACTACTAAGCTGATTAAATGATGTAAATTTAAGCACTGATAGTAGAAAGGCCTGAACTGTGTCGAAGTAAATTTAGTAAGTTAAAGAAATAAATGCCAACAGTGCACAGCCTTGGTATTATGCAGTAAGAAAGCAAAAGACACAGGCCCTTCTAAAGAATTGAATTTTAGAAATCAATTTAAACTAGATTAAGCCAGTAGGAAGCTTCTGTTTTGAATTTCAAAATGTCGCAATGAACACAAAATGGAAAATATCTTCTATCATGTTCTTGCAATCTGTGATTCACTTCCCAGTAGAAACATGAAGAATGATCTGTTATAGCTAAATACTGATGAAAAGGCATTTTGATGGGGTCTGCACATATATTTATTTCATCTTAATAGATGAAATAAAGAAATTAAAGGTTAATAAAACTATGTGAACAGTGTATACTGCTGAATAGTAAGAAGGTCACGAGACCTTTTATATTTCTGCTTCAGGTCCAAAGTAACATTTAGGTGTTCTCAGTATTTTCAAGCTTTATAAATGCTATATCATTAGCTATTCTCTCCCTGGAGAAAGAAAAACTGATAGGCTTCAGGAGTGACTATACAAATAATGCAATATTAAATAGTGTTTAATTTGAGAAATTATTTTATATTTAGTTAGTTATGAAATCTCATAATTTCTGATAAGTATGTTATATTCTTTAAAAAAAAGGAAATGTCATACTTACAGGAAGACAAAAAAACAAACTATACTATTTTTATAATATTTCTATATTAACATCTGTCTAGGGTTTGCCAATATCATCTGTAGTACCACTTAGATTATTTAATGATACACAACAAAACGAACAAAGTCTGGAGTCTAATGAGAGCAAATGGAATTAACTGAAATTCATTCTCAGCATAATCATAAGTATTGCATTTGGCAAAAGAAATTGAAAGTGTGAGCTTAAGCAAAAATGGTTCATTCACTTTCCTGTCATGCAAGAGTCAGTGGACATTGTTTGGATGAATGAGGCAAAGCATGTCATTGAAACTGAAAGACTAACAGAGGTTTGAGAAGGTTAAAAGAAATCATGCTTGCAAAAATTTCTTTAAAATATGATGCATTATTTACTTTGAAGTACTTTCCAAGAATAACATGCTGGCCCTGGAGAAAAATTTCAATTAAAAAAGAAAACAACTCTTATAGAGATTACTGTAGGTGAATATATGCAGTTTGCTGCAAATCTATTTATTCTCAGCCCTGAACTTTCTTTCGAAAAAACAAATTAAGATTATATAGCAGATGTACTGAAAATGAATTATGCATTCCTTATAAAACATCCACATCCAATTTTCCTTATGTGAGCATATGATCCAGTAACTGCACAGTCAGAGAAACACAAAATGAGAGAATGGTTGACACCAGTTTCCTGTGGAGTAAGGGACTTCCAGAGCTCTTTCAATCCAGTCTGTCTGCTGAACCCACTTACCCAGGACTGTGGCTTTTGAGTATCCCTCAGGTGGGAGACTCCATCAGCTCTCTGAGCAATCTGTGCCAGTACTCAGTCACCCTAAGAGAAAAAGCGTTTTCTGATATTTAGATGATACTCTCTGTGTTTCAGTTTGTGTCTGCTGCCTCTTGCCTTGCCACTGGGCACTAAGAAAACTCTGTCTCAGTCTTTACTCTTTCCATTCAAATAGTTTTTCACTGTTAAGAACGTTTCTTAGCCTTCTATTCAGATTAAAGATACCCAGCTCTTTTAGTGCTTCCTCACAGGATAAATGCTTCAGTTCCTTAACCATCTTTGTGCACTTTCATTGGACTCTCTTCAGGGTGTCTGTTCTCTCTTGCACTGAGGAGCCTAGAACTGGATTCAAGACATAAAATTCTTCCCCTCCACCACTGAGGAAAGGGGAAAGGATCCCTTTCCTCAACCTGCTGGCAATACTTTGTTTAATATTGCTGAGGGTTCAACATTTTTATGTTTTATTTTTGTGTTCAAGTTTTGCCAGGAGCTCCTTGCTCATCTGTACCTCTTGGGTGGATTGCTTTTGAGCTTGGAAGAGGGGATTGTTGAATATCAACCAGCTTCCTTGGGTCCCTCCCCATGACATGGCTTTATCCCATGGGATTCTTTCAGATAGATCCCTGAAGAGGAAAAAATCTGCTCTTCTGAAGTCCTGGGTTGTGATCTTGCTTTTGGTCTGGCTCTCTCCTCTCAGGATCCTGAACTCTGCCATCCCATTGTCACTGAAGTCACTGGTGCCTTCACCCTCTAGCTCTCCAGTAAGTCCTCCCCCGTTAATGAACGTGAGGCCCAGCAGAGCACCTCTCCTCGCTGGCTTCTCAAACATTAAAGGCAGAATTTGAATAATATTGTCTTGCAGCTTTCCTTTAGTTAAACACTTCTGAAATTCTTTACTTTAAAAAAATATTATCTTATTCATATATATCAGCACAATATTTTCTGTTGTAAAACTTTTCATTTGATTACTCTGATAGGTTAGGGAAGAATTTTTCCCCATAAAGAAATTATCATATTTGCTAGGAAACTTATAAATATTATGCTTAATTAAAAAAAAAAAAACAGAACAATAGAAACAAAATAAAATAACAACAACAGCAACAATAAACAAAATAACAACAACAATAACAATATCAACAACAAAAAAACCAAAAATTAACTTCTGTTTGTTTGTTTGTTTTTTTTCCCCCGATCTGCTTTTGTTAAAAAAAAAAGAAAGGAAAGTTATTGTACACAGTTTTAGACTAACTTCTCCCAATTTTCTGTGTTTGGGATTTGAAAAACCCCTAAATTAAATTCCTAGTCAAAGTTCAAAAACTCATAAAAAACCTGAAAAATTCCTTTTGTTTTGGCTTGATGTAAAACTCTTGAAATCAACAGGTGTTATGCCACTGTCTTCTCTGGGCCATCAGTCAAGTCCTTAGGGGGATGGTGTGAAAAACACAGATTTATAAAACATTCTGAAGACACAAAGAATTTTTCTGTGCTTGTCATGGATAATTTGAGCAAAGCTCAGTTGCACTTGATTGTATGAAAGACTTACTTGTTTTTTGAAATGGCCCAGATAAGAGGAAACAGTCAAGAAGCCAGGACTGTTTAGCCTGGAAAAGGGGAGTCTTGAAGTGCAAATTTTTAAAACTGCCGAGTAGATTGCCAAGAAGAGAGAGGGCAGGGTTCTTTACCAAGGGGTACAGTAAGAAAGTTAGAAACTGGTCATAAATTGGAATTCAAGAGGGTTGCTATGTGAACAATCAAGCATGAGAATGTGTTGTACTTTACAGATTATTTAGCATTTGTCCTTGGAGGTCTTCAAATTCTGTTGGACAAAACCCTGAGCTACTGGTCAGAATTCAGTTTTCACCCTGTTTGGAGCTGGTGGCTGGTCTAGATACCCCCTGAATGACTTCACAACTCAGATTTCTCCTGAATGCACTGGATCTTTATGGACATTTCCCATTACCATAAATTTTAAGTGAAAATTAAGATGTTCACATACACACAAACATATATACATTAGTTCTCACTGGTGTCTTAATGGCGGTTTCAGTAATGATTTACCAAAAATATATCTCAAAAATGAAAAATTACACAATTTTAAGTTTTCTCATGTTAACTTTTGGTTTGCATCCACTCCTGCATAATGCAACACAAATCAAAAACCTGATCTTAGCAAGTTATTCACAACTTTTTTCATCATAATGAACAGAATTTTCTCTGAAAATCAGATTGTCAAAAATAAAATTATTCCAGCAACTTATAGAGTAAATTATTAGTGTCTTTATTTTTCTTCCACATTAAATGTAATTTAAATATTGAATGTTCCCTTTTGAGGTAAGGATTCAGAAAACTTGATACTTCTAGCTGCACAACATGATAGGACAAAATCAACATTCTGAACAACCATGAAACATATATTTGCAAAAAACATTGCTTTCTGCTAAAGGAATTTACCTAATAACAGCTTATTTTTAGTCATCTTCACTTTTACCCTGTGAAGATGTGGCTTATGAAATTATAATAATCCTTATGGTATGTTTGCTAAATGTAAGGACTTATGCAATTTAATAAAATAAATTAAATTTCTTTTCTGTGAAAATAAAAAAGAACCCCAAATGTTTGAAATTTCAGATTCTCTTAGATGTGATCTTATATAATAAAATGCAATAAAAAGTTTAGAGATCTTACATTTTTAAGATTTATTAATAAAATAGAAAATAGTTTAATACTTGTGTTACAGAACCAGGTATAAATGTGGGTTTCTTTTGATTTGAATTCTGAAGGTCATTACTAGATAATCTTGCTGTGATGCTCAATCACATTGAGTGTTCAAAAAGTGTTTTATGCTAGAAGCTTAAAAATCTGGTACAATTTTATTCACTCAGTTGTTGAATTAATTGAGAAAGACCCTAATCATCTATCCAATTGAAAAGAAATTCTGAGAGGCTACCTTTTCTTTCATGATGGATCTTTAGATGGACAAGGGCTAGAGTTTTTATCTTTTACTAAGCTTGGAAATTTTGATTACATAGCATAAATCATACAATTTAATAATACAGTTTGAAACCTTAAATCATAAATTGTCATTCTGTTAGTGTTTGTAATGTCAGTGGGAGCAATTACGGGAATGGGAGTAAATCCATGCAGGTAAAATTCTCAGTTCTGTCTTTTAAACCCATGGAAAATGTTAGAATGCCTTTGATAGGTCTGGTCCTTAATTCCAGTAACATGAAGTGTGAAGAGTCAGCAATGCCTGATATGTTTATGTCCTTTATATCATTAAGGATGAAATCCAAAGCATGAAATCCATTGAGGGCATATAATTTAAATATTTTGCATAGGGTATATCAGGGCATAATTTAGATAGGGATTTCTTTTTTTTTCTGTTTGCTTACTTATTTTTTTCTTTAGAAACACAAATTCAGTATTTTCTGACTCTTTGCAAGAGGTTTTCCTTTATTCCTTTCTAGTTTTTCAAAGGTTTATTGAAAGCCAGTGGATTATTAAATCTTTAATAAATAACACTGTAGCTAATCTCTATAAGCTCAAATCAATATAACGCTGTGAGGATAACGTCATTGTTGACCTTTATGTTTCATATAATTTTTATTAAACTTAGATAACTTAGTAGCTCTTCATTCAGAGTCTGAAAATCAGATTATAAAATGAGCATTTTAAACTTTCACTTGGAGTAAAAAAGCTGCAAGAATTGAAAATTCAAATTGTTGACTTGTGCCTTAATATCATTAGACATACCTAAAGCTAAACATGAAAATATAAATAAACAAAATTTTTAAAATTATGTGTATATACAATTTTATTCTACTCGTATGTTAATCCCTTGCCAGCATTTGTCTCACATGCAGAGCACCAAGAAGCCAAAATTTTTAATTTTTTTAGAAATATTTGTTACTGTATATATTAAAATGAAATATAATTGTGGGTCTTCCACTCAGATAAGGACTTGTTGCTACAGAAAAGTTGATAAAGGTTAGTAAATACTTGATTAAGTATTTATTAAAAGAGTATCCTATAGTGCCATTATTATTTGATTTCTACTCAAGCAAAAATTAGGGCTTGGAAAAATATCTGGCTATGGAATACCTATTTTCTGGTTTGCTCCAGCATCTTCTGCAAATATTTACATTCTCCAAATTACTGGTGCAGCGTGGTTTCTACTCACCTGCTATCTTCCAAGACCCTGTTCTGTTTTCTTAAGGGGATCATTAGTCTCAATTAAAACATTTGCATATAAACATTACTTTCGAAACAGTATTATGACAGCGCTGGAAAAATTAACCCTTCTGTTCTCAGTAGTGTAGAACTTTGCAACATACTGGATATTACCCTTAACACTGAACTCCATTATTACTTGGTCTTCAGCAAGCCCAACATAAAAATTAAAATAGAAGAATCGAATTCAAGTCATCAAAAGCAACCCTTTCTACTCCTGATATGATAATTTTTCCTTCTCCAAGTATGACTACTTTTGTCTAATTAGTAGCAGGTGAGGATCATCCCTCACTTATTTGACCATTCTCCCCTCTTATGCTGTTCCATTCAAGCATGTGCTCTGGTACATAATTGCACAATAACTTCCAAGGCTGCCAGACTTTGAATACTTCTCTGATAACATCCTATGGCCTAATAAAACAGTTGGAGAAGATATTTTCTAGACCGCAATAGGCTACAAAATTTTAGCCAGAAGTTTCTACTCTCTGTACTGACAAGTGGAATATGAGCACTTTAGAAGTCCCCAGGCCTTGGCTTCAAACATCATTATATAGGGGAGAAACTGGAAAAAAATGAACCAGTTAACAAGTTGGTATAAAATGCACTTTCAAGACAGTTAGAGGGTGCCAAACAACAGTAGATTATGGTTTTTGGAACAAATTCTGAGTAGTTTACATTAGCATCTACATTCTAGTGGTTTCTTCAACAATTTCTAGTCACCTTCTGCCTGTAAAGAAGTACTTATGCAGTACTCTGCAGAAGGGCTGCTTGAAAAAAAGAGCACTCTAGCATAGGCCTTCACCAAGTCTTCCTGTAGACAAAAGATCCATGATCCTCCTAAAAATTTAGGGGGAGGTAAAAATGAGAGTAAAGCTGTAAATAACAAGAAAGGAAAAAAGTCTAAGCAAAAGACAAAACTGGTACTGTCCAGTGCTAGACAGAAGTCCAGAAGTGCAACTGTTAATACACCCCGAAAACCAGGGACTGGTGTTAAGTGGGAACAAATTCCATACTCCTAGTTTCAAGATAGTATTATCAATAATAATGTCAATAATATTATCCAACAGCTTCCTCTGACTTCCAAAGGCTTCTTACATAATAAAGTTCTGATTCACTGTTTCCAGTCAAAGCTGAGACAGAAATCTATGCAAGATGAAAGGGAGGCGAAGCAAAGGTCAAAAAAAGATATTTCAATTCACATTTTTGCTTTTTAAAAACTAGCCACTAAATAACTTGGTAGTTTTGTTTCTACCAGATTTTGACATCAGGGTGTATGTTTAATTTTTCCCTTATATTTTCTGTGATAATTTTATCAAGTAAAGCCAAGGTGCTGGAGCAGAGATTCCCCTGCAGCCCTGGTGCAGCCCATGGACAGCAGCTGTGCCCCTGCAGCCCAGGGGGGAGCAGAGATCCACCTGCAGCCCAGGGGGGAGCAGAGATCCACCTGCAGC
>JANRMJ010000066.1:97584642-97617494 GCA_025584955.1 Alethe diademata | reverse complement strand
TTTTCTTTTCTTTTCTTTTCTTTTCTTTTCTTTTTTCTTTTCTTTTCTTTTTTCTCTTTCTTTCTCTTTCTCTTTCTCTCTTTCTCTCTCTTTCTTTCTTTTTCTGTCTCTATTTCTTTCTTTCTTTCTTTTTCTTTAAAACTGTTTTACTTTGGTTATTTTTACAGTAATTTGTTAATTTAGTAGTAATAATAGTAATTGTTGGCCATAATTGCAATCTTTACAGAGAATGAAGACAATGAGAAAAAAAGTAATTTTTTCAGATATTAAGTATAAGCCATTATACTATTAATTTAAAAAAGAAAATGATGGATTGAAAAACCATTTCAGAATCTTCAAGACAATTAAGAATGCAAGGGAATTTGTACTAGAGGTCTGATACTGCAGTGGGAATCGGATCAAATTTCCTTCTAAACTACTGACTGGCAGACAAATAGATGCAGATAAAAGTTATTAACATTAAGGTTCTGTTTAGTTATATTTTCCCCTGTACTTTTTCGTTGAAGCATGCATGGATGTATTTCTTCTTGATTTATTCATGCATTCCAGATTTTCATATATGAACATTAGTGCTGTAGGTGTCTGCATGTTCAGTCATTTCTTGAACAAACTGTGGTCTCATTGAAGATAGCACAATGAATATACTTCCCAACAGACGTTGAGTTGAAATTATCTTCTGAAATATGCAGACATTATTTCAGGATGTTTTGTTAATTAGGGATATTGCAGCAACATTGTAGATGGTTTGGGGAACACAGACACTCCTTTTATAACTGTCTGTATATTTCTCATTCATACATATAAACATATTCTTACTTGTCTTTAAAACTGTGGTTGCTTTTTTTCCCAATGACAGGAATTATTTATTTAAATTTCACATAGCAGAGTATCATAAAGCAAACCATGATGACATAGAACGTGAGGATAATTTTTTATCTCAATGCCACTGCCAAATAATTTCAGATTAACTTTTATAGATCTTATATTTTAGTGCTTCTCATTGTTATACATGCACTCATTTTAATATTTTTTCACTGAAAGGTTCAATAATGGAATGTTTATAAAACTCTTATGGGATACCACATATACTTTTTTACTTTTGAAGTAAAATGAACACAACATTCAGTAAGAAAAAGATGAAGCATGCTTTTTCTTTTTAGAATTTGTGAAACCCATTATTTTTTATAAGTATGGTTAAATATTTGTATTGTTCTGTCCTTAAACAGCTCAAAATTGCTAGCAGGACTTTTGTAGCATTTTAAGTATATATACATTATTACATAAGTAGCAATGTTTTATTATAAAATTATATGTTATTTTACATATAAAACTACATTATGCATCAGCTTATACTACATATTATAAATTTCCTTATCCTTATATTTATTTACATGATTATTTATAAAATTGAAAAAATACTTTTATTAAAAATAAATTATATTTAGTGCAGAACAAGATATGAGAATAAGAAATTTTAGGAGTGATCATAGAAGAAAGAGAAAATGTACTTGTGACAATGTGAGTTGGCTTCACTGACTCATAAGAAGAAGATTTACCTTGAAAAATATGAGAATAACTGTTTTGTACTGTGATCCATAAAGTACAGCTGGTCTAGGTAGAGAAAACCTCTGCTGCCAGATTTCAACAGAGTTGTCCTGCCTAGGACAAATTACTTATATCATTTTCATGCTGCTTCCAAATCTGTGCCAACAGCAACATGGCTTTAATGAAATCTTATCCAAGTTTTGCTGAATTGTAAAAGCAGAAAGTCCTTTTGGTATTAAGCAACCAAAGAATAATAATAGATGTAACATCATGTTCAGCAAAAGTTTTTTTGAAAATTAAAAGTGGGATAACAACTCACATTTTCTACCTGTAAGCCTATTTCTGAGGATGAAGGATGGATGAAGAAATATTTGACTAGAAATCCAGTTTAAACTTCTAGGTAATACGCTTGAGTGTACTTGTTTTGGTCCCAAGAAAACACAGAATAGAAACAGTGAGGAGCAAAAGCAAAAGCACATTTCTGTCCTGCTCTGGGTCTGTGCTGATCTCAAAGGCAGTTTGTCTGTTTAAGGAATACAGCAACACACAGGAAAAGTGCAGTTCACGGTAGACAGTGGGCACAGGTTCATAAACAGAGGTTTACCATGGTTTAATTTCCAAATCAGCTTGTTTTGGAAATAAAGCTACTTGAATGTCTTCTGCTGGGGTTCAAACACAGGTTTGCTTCCTTTTCCTCACAGTCAGAGCTTGTGCCTTCCTCTAGGTAAGAAATTATGTGACCTTGATCACAAACTTTCCATGCAGGTTGATTCACTGCCACGCCTTGAAGAAGCTGACAGCCAGACAGATTTTCATTGTCTCCTAATTATGAAAACTGTAATTTTATAATTCAGTTCAAGCATAATAAGACAGCTTTTAGAGACCTTGTCATATTACATGCCACAACTCTATTAAAAGATGCGGAAATAATATAGTTTTGTGTATATTATATGCTTAAAGTTAGTGTTCTGCAGTAGTCAGTATTCAGCACTTTCATGATACAGCAGGAAAATTTTATACTTCAGTGTAAAAATTCAGATATAACAATATTGAGATGCTCGAAGCACAATATTGTTGCAGAGTCTAAATTATGCTTTCTAAAACAAAAGGACATTTTTTCAAGAAGTAAATTGTCTTCTAACACAAGAAAATAGATACAGTTGGATATATTTTGATGCTATTAGTGAAGTATTTATATGAATGAATTCCACAGAAAAATCTAATTCAAAAGCAACACGAAGAAAGATTTCATGGCATAGTTGTAAAAATAAGTAATTTTGCATTTCAGAAAATGCCAGTTTTCCTATTCTTTAAACTGACCTGGTCTGTTCTCTCTGGAACCAAACTCTTGAATCTACTGAGTGACCCGTGGGAAGTAAAACATTACAGTTCAAAGAAATGTAATATAGTTACATTGTCGTGCTAGCCCTCAGGCATGTTTCTGCTCCTTTTGTGCTTGAATGACAGCTGTGTTAGTATGCTGCTCAGCTAGGTTAGTATGCTGCTTTTATCTTCCTTTATCTTCTTTTTTTAGGAAGAGTTAAAAAATTCAGGGGGGCAGAGAGAGTGCATCTGACAATAAAGATCAGGAGAGCTCCAAGGAGGAGGCAGATATTGTAGGAAGCCTGTGAGCATTAGGTGGAAATCTGGAGCAGCCTGAAGGTTTGAGCAACTAGTAAAAGATATTAAGGAAGAACAGACTTGGGTCTGGCTGGGACCTAGGAGCAGCTCTTTAGAAGCTGGAGGATAGCCACAGAGGTGAGAAGGAATTGGTGAAGCAGAAACCAAGGATCAATGGAAAGATATAAGTGAGAAGTGAGACATCAAGCCAGAGCGGGATGTCAAGAAAGAGAAGTCAATGTCAGGTAGATGCCAGCTGTGAAAATACAGGCAACTTCTTCCAGGAATCAGCACAAGTCCAATGAAGTTTGTTGATTTGTCTTTGGCAGGTTTTGGGTAAAGTGAAAGTGTCTGCAATAAAGCTTTGTAACTGTTATTACCTCCAAATTCAGGGAATATAGGCAACATTCAAGTCCAGAATGCTGAAGACATGCTTCTTCAACTGGATTAGATTCCCTATGCTGATGCCACTTACAAAAATGACCAAAAGAGAGAAAAGGAGTATTTGGCTGACAAAACACCTTTTAACAGACATAACTTTCACTTGCATACATGTTTGGTAAATTTAAAGCGGAGTGCCTAATATGTACATTACATAAAAGGCATTTCATAGTACCTCTTGTATTCTTACAGCTATTGCAATTAATTAATTTTTCTGCCAGAAGAAATATTCTATCATACAGTTTCATGGTCTTGCTGTTTTCCACTGTGGTTGCAGAGAATTCTGCTGCAAAACTAGTCCAGATCTATTTGCAGGGACCATGTGCAGATGGTGGGTCAGTAAGGATATTCGTGCTGCCCAGCATTGAAACCCACTTTGTTTCATTAAACCAAATGTAATTATGAGTTGGATTTTTGTTTGTTTGTTTGATGGTGGGTTTTTTCTTTCCCCAAAGTGAGGCTTACAAGAGATGGAGTCATAGGATAACAGGCTGGTGTAAGAAAAGCCAGTAGGTTTCTTTACTGATAATAAGATTTTGCCTTTTACCCCTTGTAACATTTCAGTGACATTTCATTACTTTTTTTTCTGTGTCTGAGAAACTTCTTAAAGTCAAAATACTCGGGATGAAAACATATAATAATTTCTTTTGACTTTCACATAAAAGTAATTCTGCCAAATTTTGTTTCTCAAGGTTATGGAATTAAGATATTAAAATATGATTTTGCACAAATATTCTTTTATCAAATTGTGTTTCCAGCATTATCTTATACTGAACTCTGAGGTTCAAAGTGCAGACTTAAATTTGAATCAAGCCATTTTTATTCTACAGTTTTACATCATCAAGTGATGCAAATTTCAAAAATATCACCAAGTTTATTTTCTCAGCACGTTTATCTGCTAGCTCCTGAAATTGTCCAAAGTACTTTCAGAGCATGCACAGAAACATCTTTGTAGAGGGCTGTAAAAGTTCTGTCCTTTAAGTTGCTTTTCCAGAATCAAAAACTAATCAGCTGAGGGGCAAATGCAAGCTTAGGATTGAAAACACAAATGTAATGAAGTCAGTGTATAGTGCCAGGTGTTATTAATAGTTTACTCTATATAAAAGATCACCTTTAGGATTCTAAAGCAACATTTTATCCCCAAACTTCTATGATGTGATTTTTCTATTTGGAGGTTAACTAGAAGTTGTTGCTGCTGTGGTTGCTGCTCATGTTTTGCTTCTCTTCACATAGAGCTAGCCACTTGTTTGGCAAAGAAGGATACACAGCAAGGGTACTAATGGCTCATTCACAAACTCTTGTGTGAGGCTAGAGACTTCTTTCAAACTTTTGAATTAAGGCAATATATAATAGCAGTATACACCTGTAGAGTGCTATAAGCTACTTGATACAGATACGCTACAAGTGTGCTTCCACACACTAATCAAACTAATATATGTTTGGGTTTTCTTTCCTTTTTTTACTATGAAGAAAATATCCATTCAGTTCTGTCTTGTATAAAAAAAAAAAAAAGCCTATGTAAAAAGTCACCACTAGTGGCTTTCTGGTTGAAAAAGACTAATAATTTAGTATTCTGAATTTTTTAGGTGATGTACTTCGTGACTAAGATAATTGCGTTTTTTTTTCCTCAGTAGATCTCTCAAACATTCAGCCTCAGAAAAAAATTGAAAATAAATAGAGTACTCCATGCCATTTCAAGTGAAAATATTAAGTTCTAAAAAAAAAAATATTTAAAACATATTATTTACAAAAATGGGTGTTCTAAAGAAGTTGGTTGTGGTAGTTTAGTTCTTTCTTAGTCATAGCACATGAGGAAGAATAAATTTGAAGTCAATATTTATCTATGTATCTCAAAGAGATTTTTAATTTATCAATGCCTTATACTAATGCAGGACCTGGATTGATATATGTCTGAATAAATGAGATATTCTTCACTTTTCCCCAATATGGGGATTATGAGAGCTCTACTTCTCTTTAGAGTAATGGAAGATTGGGGTCTTAAGGGGAAATGATATTTCCTGAAGTTCTTGAGTTGATTGTCTTTAATGTTTCTCCACATATAATCCAATATTTGTTGTGCATTTGTGTGTGATTGTCTCCACACACCTCTTTAAAGGAAGTTTCTTGTTTAGACAGAGAGTTTTTAAGGCATGATACCTAAAAATTCATGTTCACAGAAGAAAACTTACAAACACATTATTATTTTAATATCAGTTACATGTAAGGTGCATTCCTATCCTCCAGGAGGAATACATCACTTACTAACAAATTAGTTAGAAAAATAATAGATAAGGGCACATTGGGGAAAATAGACTCTCAAAATGTGTTAGGGAAATGATCTTTATTCTCTTCAAGATGTAATCATGCAGTCCAGTAAAACATCATCAATGAAACAAGTGGATGAAATCTATTTCTGCCCATTGTCCATCTTAGACCCTTCTGTTAATGTCCATGTTTGCAAAGTAAGATGCAGGAATGTGTCTGGATACAATCATATAATGAGCAGATGACAAAAAATATAATTGAGACATTCAACCATATTGCTGAAAGCTCCTGTCTAAGAAAGTGTAACCACAAGAATGGAAAGATTCTGGAAAATTAGTCAGCTAAAAGGTAAACAGAAGAGCTATTCAACTCCCAGAAGCAGATACCAAACAAAGACACGATCACTTAAAAATGCGTAATATACATCAGCGTACAGTTATCAGCTTACCATGACAGTCACAGATTCCGAGTTTAATTTGGATAAATAGATTGGGAAATAAATGTTGTTTTCAACTGGCAGGTAAGGCTGTTTTCAGTTCAGATAAATTGTTCCACCAAACAACTTATATTGGCAGGCTTATGAGAAAAGAAAATATGTTTGTGAGCTGAGAGTACAATTGGGAATGGATTTTATTTATTTAGATATTTTCATATCAAGTGGCAAAGCTGTAAGTTTTAAAGGCTCATTGTGCCACTAGCAGAAACCTAGATTATAGTATGTCTGACCTGCCTAGGCTGCAGCATATATTATTTTTCGCTAGTATGAATTGTACAAATAATAGAAAACACCTTGTTACTTTTAAGCTGCTGCTAAGGTTATATACGATTGTGGTACTTTTCACCCAATCATTTTCCAGACAAACTAAAATAGTAGCATTGTTGCTTGTTCTTTCTGTTTTCTTCTCTTTCTTTCTCCATTTTTTTATATAAACCACATTTATTGACCATGTTTATCAACTTGAAAATGGCAATAAAATTGTAAGTAGCTACATTTTAGAAATAAACCAGAAAATGCTGGAATTAATTTTGCATGGCTGCTCATAATTCAGTCTTATTATTTTCACATTATAATATAGCTCTGTAACTATCTAATTGTGTGGTTTTAGTAGGAATATTTCCGTGTGAAATAATTGTTTAAATATTTTTGTTACTATTTTTAGAAGGAAATTGAAAAATTAGAAGTCTATTGTAGAGTCATGTACTTTTTGTTGCACAATGAGATTTTTAATGTCTGTGTAAACCAGAATGGAAGGCAGCTAAAACACATTGGAGATCACTTTCAAAACCAGCAACCAAGAGCTGTAGCTAGATAAATCTCTCATGGTTATTTCAAGATTACGGCTTGATACATGGCTCAGAGGATTTATCCATATTATGTTTTTCTGCTATATAAGGAAGAAGAAAGATAGTGGAGATGAAAATTATTACCACATGTGGATCCAGCAACAAGACTTGATTGATGGTATTTTAAAGTCAGTAGGTAAAAGTGATGGTTTTCTTCTTGATCCAGGGCTGGATCAAGATTGATTCAGTGGTGGGTGAAGCCCATGAAACACAAAGTTCAATGGCTTAATATACTTTCAAGTCCACCTGGAATGGCCAGATAACTCCCCTGGGAAGGCAAGGAGTGTTAAACTGTCTATTGCAACACTGTGGATCATGTACAGTTCTCTGGTGGAAGGTCCCAGAAATGAGTCTAAGGGTGCTTCAGGGGACTTTGATGTTTTATGACATCTTCTAAGACATGACAGCTGCCTCTCACTTCAGCGTGGTTGCTCCAGTTATGCCCCATCAGAAGGGATGAATCTCTTCAGGCCTAGGAGTGAATCCCCAATACCTCCCCCAGAGGAGGAGCCAGTTGTATAAGTGAGGAAAGTGACATCATAAAAAGCGTTATCCCTCCTCCACAGGTTCTGTTTCTTATTGTCCTTCTCTCTTATCTGTCTCAAACCCTTCACTTCAACTGGGAGGGGCCTCAGCAAAGCACATGGTGCTTTTGCAAATGGCCAATTTTTTGATTCATTAACTCTTAACATTTCAGCATCTCACAGCTTGTTATTCAAACATTAAAAAAAATAATATAAAGGTTTCATAGACATCAGGAAAAAATGATTATTGTGCTTTTCAAAATGCTTATCATGTTGTTTGGTTTTTTTTGTTTGTTTGTTTGTTTATGTTTTGTTTTGTTTTGTTTTGTTTTTTTGTTGTTTTTGTAAAGGTAAATCTAGCCAACTGGTCTGTGTAGAACAGTCTAACATACACAACACTGGTACTACAAACATCCTTAGAAAAGTAAAAAAGTGGCCTGAAATCCATGAAGGTCAGCCAGATTTGATCCAAAGAGTATATATAATAATTTAAGTTTACTGTAATATTCTACACTTGGACAATAGTGTATTGAAAGAAACACCTTAAAAACATGCTTTTGTCAGTCTTGATATGGAAAGCAAAAATGTACTGATTTGAACATAATTTATAACTCTGAACTGTCAGAACAGATTGTTTAGAGATATTGCTTAGATAGCATGAAAATCTCCAACTATATTTGAACATATTGACTCATCTAGGATTAGTATAATATTATCGGTTTAACAGAATAAAAAAAGATAAATTCTGTAATACATTGTTTCCCATTCTATAAAAAGAATACTTGTTAGTTGCAAATTTTTCCAAAATTTTTCCGTTTTGTTGCTAATGGTTTTTTCTCCCAAAATTTGCACTCATTGAGAACAGGTACTTTCCTTGGAAGAACTCCAAAGTAATTTCTAATAAACTTACTCTAATAGCAAGAATTCCAGGATGCATGTAAGCTTATTCTGAATTACTGTCTTGACACATTTATTTTTTCTCTTTAGCTTTGTTACATAAAAAAGACCATTAGTACAAAAATATGGACAATGAAAACTGAAGGTGTAAAGCTTTCAGCAGCTTTTCACACAATGATAAGTGAAAAATATTGACAATAAATTGAAAAAAGCAGCAGATCTAATATGCTTCTTGGAATTAGACAGAAGTAGAGAAAAAGATGTCTTAACTGTGCAACAGGGGGAGGGACAATGGAAGAGGTTTTGACAGGAGTATTTGACAGCATTTTCCACATGAGAGTAAGTGCTTTTAGCAGTGTGTTGAGCAGAAAAAAGATTCAAAAAACATCTCTTGGTCTAAAGACTGTTGTGTGTAACTGTCACGCTAAATTACCTCTACTGGCTTTACATGGAGCAGCTGGAAGTAAGAGAACAGTTACATGGTAGGACTTGGGATGTTTCTAAACTTTATTCTAAACTTATTTTCACACAACCTCCATGCAGTGCAGGATTCCTCTCCATCCTACTGGTGTTTTATTCCCCATGATCTACAAATATAAACAAGGGAAGATATTTAGGGACAGAGGAAGCACCTTTCAATTGATGAGTTTCTCTTATAAAAGACATCAGTTTTCCAAACAAAAAGGTTAGATTTATTCTTAAGCTCATTGCAGTTAGCATATTCCTTTGCTAAACCACTGCTCTTTTTTTCCTTGGTGATTTATTTTTGAAAAGGTTGAGTTGGTCAGAGGTAAACAATACTACAAAACGTGTAACTCTGAAAGGGTTTAAGTGAATGCACCTGAAATTTTAAGAAGGATGGCACTTTCATCAGTTACCAAGGCATCTGCAGCACAAAATAGATCCCAGACAAAGAGATCTTGTAAATATACCCTGAAATCCCAAAATTTTAATAGTGGCTAAATTCTCCATCTATATACAGGAATTTGGCTATCTGTATCACCTTGATGAAAAAATATAGTGAGTGATTTTGTGGTTTTGTCAAGTGCTGTATAGGCAGTCATGCATACTGCTACACATGTGTGTGCATGTGTGCATACTTATACACACACATGCATACAAACAGACATACCTGTGTCAATTTTCTCTGTAATTTTAAAATACACCTTGTATAAGGTACGGCCTGTTGTGCAGAATCAGTCTTTAATTTCCTATACATGAAAGCTTGCAACCATTTAAATTAATTCCATTGATTTATCTTCAAAAGCATATAGTCTCTTGAAGAGCTAAATGTAATAAATATTTATACGTGCTGGAATTATGATTTAGGATTTTTCACTTAAGAATGAAAGAGAAGGTCAAAATTTAACATCTCAGAAACCGTGAGAAAAGTTGGCCTAAATAAACTATAATAAAAAAAAAAAAAACAAACCTTGATGCAATATCACTATTTACCAGCACATCTGGGATACTATATTACAGTAAAATATATTGAATTCAGAGAATTTAACTATATGGACACTGGCATTAAGTTTTTATAATTTTTTTTTTTTAATGTGTATTGGATTTTTTATGAGGTTAATGAAAGCAGTTACAAAATGAAGAAACAATAAATGAGAATCTGGTCAGAAGGAGCAAAAAAAATTATAATATATTTTAATAAAACTTATGTAGATCTGTTGTACAAGATAATGGAAGAATCTACACAGAACTAAGGGAATATGGAAATTAATTATCTACGCAGTAGAAATAGGAATGTTCAGCATAATAAAGCTAGTAATTCATCATGTCTGTTGTCTCAATTTGCTTCAGTTCATATGCAGCTTTACTGGAATCAATATTTCCAGTATGAATACAGAACTGACCTGACATGTTATTAAAGTCATGATATTAAAGTCACTGGAACAATTGAGGGAGTATTGAGAAGCCAAAACAATAAATAAGCTAAATGGAGAAACTCAATATTTACAAAGCAGTATGGTAAAAGCTGACTTAATCAGATACTGTCTGTAAGAAATTTGAAAAAAATGGAGATCTGTGTTTCAGTTTCTAAGTGATTCTCATTTTAGCCCTGAAATAATATGAAGCTCATAAAACATAAAAATCAAAAATGCATAAATGTTCCTTAGCCTTTAAATTTCTTACTCACTTCTAACCACCTTTTTCCTACTTCCTGATCTGGAAGAAAAACCTCTGAATTATTGATTCAGAATTGTCTGAATGCTTTACTTTGAGACAGAGCAGCATTAAACTGAATTTTTTTTTTTTATTTTCAGACCCTTCTGAGAATGACATCTTCATGGTTCATGTTTTGCAGAAAGGAAGTTGTTGACCAGATTGCTGCCATTTCTACTCTTCTGCAGGCTTTCATCTCAACCAATGTCTATTTATAAGTCATTATCTCGTTCAGAAGCACAAAGAAGGTTTTAGCTGTCCCATAATTTAAATTCCAGATCAATCAGATGTACTGACCCAAAACATCTTGATTAAATTCTGCCAATCTGAAATCTGAGTGTTTTACCAAGCAAATATATTTGAGAAGAAAAATAGTCAGGACTGGGGAGAACATAATTTACAGACGCTCTTTCTCTTTTTCAAGCACCCTCTTTTAAAAGAAACTTTCAAAGTTTCAGTTGTAATAAACAGTAGAACAAGACCTCTGCTAACATTATTATGTTTTGTTCATGAGTAAGATAGTTTTATTTTGTTAAAAAGTAGTTTTATTACCAGCTTTTATAACACGGTATTTAGAAATCAAATAATTCTCCTGAATAAGTATTTTCTGTGAAATCCTCTCTTGTTTTGTGTTCCTATGATCAATTATTGTGTCTGTTTTACACACTGAATCTCTTTACAGAATGTTGTGGTTCCACTCTAGCCATCAAGCAAGCCCCATGCAATCACCAGGGTCAGGGAGAGAATCAGAACGGTGAAAGTTGGAAAACTTGTGGGTTGAGATACTGACAGTTTAATAGGGAAAGAAAAGCCTAGGCACACAGGCAAAGCAAAACAAGGAATTCACTGCTTTCCAAGGGTAGGCAGGTACTCAGCCATCTCCAGGAGAGCATGGTGACTTGGAAAGATAAATTCTATCACTCCAAACTTCCCCCTCTCATCCTTCTTCCCCCTCTTTTATATACTGAGCATGATGTCACACGGTGTGGACTCTCCCTTCGGTCAGTTTGGGTCACCTGTCCTGGCTGTGTCTCCTCCCAACCACCCAACCTCCCCAACTTCCTCACCAGTGTGGCACTAAGAAAAGCAGAAAAGGCTTGGCTCTGTGCAAGCTCTGCTCAGCAATGACAAAAACATCTCTGTGTTATTAGTTTTGTGTTCAGCACAAATTCAAAACACAGCCCCATACCAGCCTGCAAAGAAAACTAACTCTACTCTAACCAAAACCAGCACAACAAAGCACTGCCAAGTGCATCCTTACCACTGGACTTAACAAACTGAGCATGGAAATATATATTTGTGTCTGGAGTCAGGTGCAATTAATTAATTCCATCCATTCCATTCCAAAATACAAAAACATGTAGAACATATTTCAAGTTTAAAACAAATTGCAAAGCCCAGGTTTCAGAAGAATCTCTGATATTTTGGTACTTTAGTGAACATCTAAAAATTATTTTAAATGTGGGATTTCTTCTGTATGAGTACTATTTCTCTAGCATTCCTGATTTCCCTTTAATAGAAAAAAAACCCCATAAGAAACCTTTACCATGTTGTATGACATTCATATCAGTAAGATCATAAAATTTTAAATTCTTTGGCTTTCTATGTTTTAATTTAATTCTTAAGGTTTCTATGCTCTTAAAAATTGAGATTATATTTTTTCCTGTTTTCTGTTTCTTTCTGTATTTGCCTTATTAAAACAGAAAATATAATTAAATTTTTGCTTGTATAGCTTTCTTTAGAAAGACTTTGAAAATGGCAGAAGGTAAGATTTCGGCTTTTGCCTGTATTCTCTTCAATGAAATCTTATGCCTACAATCTGCTGAACAGATAGTGACATCAAAATACTGAATCCTTTATATTAAATTGTTTTGCACTCCCTAAGCCAAACCTCATCTTTATTTTACCTCTGCTTAGAGATGGAAGTCAGTCCTACTACCAAGATATTTAAGGATAATTACAATCAGTCAGGGTAGAAGTCTTTGAGTGCAGATTGTTCACAGCAAACACTTTTCAAGATTAAGATCTGCCAAGTGAGTAAGAGGAGATGCCTATTAAAAGACAGTTTTGATTTATCTATGCTTGCATTTCCAAATGACAAATAAAAGAAGTTGTATTTTATGTTATTACTTTTATATTATTACTTTTTGTAATGCATTAGGTTCTGATAGTCCATTGAGCTTGCATCTCTCTGTGACCGTATCATTTGACTTATGGAACAGACAGCACACCAATTATTAACAGTAAAGCACAGCATTACTAGTGTTCTTTGGACAAAATTTTTTCACTTCATTATTGTGATGTACTGGAGAAACTTCAAAGCTCCATTAACCTAAATAATTCTACTGCCTTCGCAGATATTATCTTCTCCTAAAACTGGAAACTTGACTACAACAATACCTTAAAAATTTCTGTTTATTACTCATGGTATTACACTTACAATAGACTGTTGTCAATAACTTTCCTCCGTCTAAATTTTATTCCTCCATCTTTATTTTGTTCCTCCATCTGAAATTTACTTTTTATTGGTATTTTGCTGGCATTAACTTCATTTTTTTTCCTTATAGAAGATACTGCGTGTAGTCCCACATGCGGAGCTGAAAGCAAACTGATCATTTTGATGAACAAAAAGCAAGAGAAAAAAGAAAACAGAAAATGCAAGTAGAATGAACAAGGAGAGAAAAACATGTGAAGTATAGAGCACAGTTAATTTCTTCTCTCATAAAATAATAAAATAAAACATTTGCATTCCTTATTATGTCCACTTAAGGAAACAAATGAAACAAAACTCACAAACCCAGTAGACAACTCCCCAAAGAGGAGTTTGTTGGTTTTTGTAACATATCCCCACTGCCTTTATAAGTGATCTATGAGTTTGATAAATCTATGAGGTTGCATCCTACCAGGAACTGACCATCCTCACTTGGTTGACAGTAATGAACAGCAACTCATGTGACTTAGTGCAGATATTTTAGTGCAGAGTTTTACATTTGAGTCAGCCATGCTGTAGTCTCTCCGATAGCAGAGAAATTTGTGCTGGCAAATCAACTTGTATGATACTAACACAAGATCAATTACATACTTGCATGCTAATACTCTGCCAGTGGATATAATTTGTACCTGGGTTACAGTCAGAATAACTTAGAGAACTTTTTGCTTCTTTTTCTTCATCTACTCTAACCATCTTGAACTGTATATCACCATACAATATAGAAACAGAGACATTGACGATGAAAAGGAACTTTTAAATGGAACCCAATTTCTGCCTGTTAGCCTGTGAGAATATTTATTTTTTAAAATAATAACTTTTTTACTGATGGTATGTCCTAGTTTGGGAGTCACCCCAGGAAATAGTATTTGCTGCAGTGCCTGCATCATAATGTGTCATAATCATGTCATGCCACGATAATGTTTTGTACTGGAACAATGAAACACACTTTGGAAATGCTAGGAACAAAGAAAAGGGCTACAGGCTTATGCTTTCTGCTCTACTATTGGAGAGAGACTATTTAGGGATGTTCTCACTTGAGACCTGAACCTTTTCCATTTTATTGCTGTCCTCTCTCTTATTTAAGGCTGTTAAAACTTACTCTTGACTTTTTGATCTCTTTAATTTTATCATAATGAGTCATTTTTATTTAGACTTTTAAACATAGAAGAACCGTTTTTCAACACATTCAATTATGATAACACTGTGAGAAAGTCACAGCAATCTGAGTCTTCTAATTCCATGCCCAGAGTAAAGGGCAATACTTTCATATTTGAGTGCCTATCATTAGAACTTCAGAGTGCAAACAATTTCTTCCAGTTTTTATATCATAGTAAGAAAAGAACTTATTCTGATTAGACCAGAGAATCCAGCTGTGAAAACTCTTAGCCAAATAAGCAACAATTTTGCTCTTATGACTCATACTTCTGAAAATTTCATATTAATTCATGTTTCCAGTCCGTATTTTCAGAGGGAAAAAAAAAAAAGAACAGTTTGAATAGGCTTTTCAAAGAGAAATACCATTGCCAGTGTTTATTTTGAAAGTATATTAAACTTCAGATAAGGAACGTAAAAGATCGGAATATGATGAAATTTTATTTGGTTTTAATTCCATTAATCATACTTTCATTTACATTGACTAAAATATGGGGCTGTAACATAGATTTTTGATAATCATCAAACAACTATTCAATGTTATTTTTTTATATTAACAGAACCAAAAACCTGTCAGTTTGGCTCTAAAATGGGTAAGAAACTCTGTTTTATTGTGATCATAAACTGTCAGGTGCTTTAACAAATGCTAGATTTGTTGAATACTTATTTCTAACATTTAGCCAGTTTTTCTTAACTAAACAAGACAATGTAACACTGACTCATGGTATATAGATTGTTCTCATAAAATCAGAGCAAATGCCATAAACTGTTGTAGACTGTTTTCAATATTTGCATTATAGTACCTAGGAGAATCATAGAAAATGCCTGGACTTTCTATGTCCGTTCTTACATTAAAAAAAAAAAAAAGTTAGATGATGTGCAGAAAGTCAATGGATATAAAAAGTAAGAAAAACCAACAAGAGACAGACTCCTATCTCACCATCTAACTCATCCTGCATACATTATTTCAGTATTTTTGTCACTCTGCTTGCAAAGCAATGTGTTCTTAGGACACTGCAAAGATGGAGATGTTCTTTATTCTGAATTTTTCAAGTCTTATTATGAGAGAGTTGCTGATACTCTAAGATTGTATTTCTTGTTCTTTGTTGGCTGTTGTACCAATGGTAAATTTGAAGACGTAGTTTTTAACTTAAAATAATGAAATGGTAATTTTGAGATAACTCTTTTCCTCAACCAGGTTGTTGATTCTTTTGGGGCATTAAATATGACAATATTTCAGTCATTTACACCAGATGTCTTTACTCTGAGACATCAAATAGATTTGGGTCCTGTTCAGCTTCCTCAGACAATTTCATAAGACTGCACAGTAATGATCTTGCTTGTGAGTCTTTAGGTCTTTTTTATTAAAAACTTATAACAGTAATAGAAAACAAGGTTAAATATAGAAGGAATAAATCTAAATCAATGACAGAGCAGGCAAAAGCTGCTCACTCTG
This sequence comes from Alethe diademata, assembly GCA_025584955.1. Classification (NCBI taxonomy): domain Eukaryota; kingdom Metazoa; phylum Chordata; class Aves; order Passeriformes; family Muscicapidae; genus Alethe; species Alethe diademata. The sequence goes on along the minus strand of JANRMJ010000066.1, from coordinate 97,601,584 downwards.
AGGAAATAAAGAGCAGACCCATTGGACCACTCTCTACATGAACCCCAGCATTCAATCAATCTCAGCTGAACAGGCTCTGAAACTCAGGTTATAACACAGTCCCAACAGAGCAATAATACTATGAATTTTTAGAGTGAGAAAGAAGTAGGGGAAAATGACAAGTTTGGAGGAACCTCAAAAAGAATCTAGTTAAGATTCTGCCTAAATTTAGAAATTTAATAAAAAGCAAAGAACAGAGTTTATGGAGAAGAAAAAAAAAACCAACCTCTGAATGACTGCATAGTCACTTTGGAATATGGCTATCGTATGTCACCCTAGGGAGGTGATAGGTCTCCTGTTAATTTTTGCAGTCAGTTAAGGCACATGTGCTCTGGCTGTGATAGCAGCTGGAAAAGAAGAGCTGTTATCCAAAGCAGTAGTACAGAACTAAGCTCAGCAGTAGAAATGCCCACTAGGAGTGGTATTGAGACAATTCTTTGTTTAAGCTTCTCATACTATTTTATTAAAAAATGAAAATAAATAACATTATGAAGTAAACCTGGCAGGTTTTCTATTTTTTTTAAATGTATATAATTGTCTGTTCTTTTTAATGCTGATGAAGCGTTTACCCAATAAAGTCTAATAAAAAAATTCAACTATGCCTGAATTGCATATTTTGAAATGCTTACAATTATTGTTAAGGTTCAGATAAATGCAATTTAAACAGGAAACTTTCCACATCAAAGCCTTATTTATGTGGTGATTGTTCTTTGATGTCCATTAAACTGGGACTAATCTCTCATGGAGTATGATGGTGCTGGAAACTAATAATTCTATTTTGATCAATACTGAATCACAGTTTCTACCTGTGACTTTCACAGCTCAAATTTCATTAGTCATGAATACACACAATTGCACAGGTTAATCTCAATATGATAAAGTTCTACATGCTGCTGTTATGTGTATGAAAGGAGCTGAGGTCTCAGTCTGGGCTGTTCTGCACTGTTGGCATGAAATGATTGTAATTCATATGTGACATTTAAAAAGACAGGAGTTTGAATCTCTGCTTTATTATTCTTATTAACGTTTGATATGATAGAAAACACTAAGTTCCAGTAAATCAGTAAGTTCTACAGAAAACAAGTGCATTTTTGCATTTGTGAAAGCAAAATGTCATAAAATAAAACAGTAAATTCTGCTTAGTGCCAAAAAAAACTTAAGGGGGTTCACTTAGGATCCCCGTCCCACAAGTAATCAGGGTCACTGTAGCTCTGGAGTTTTTCCAGAGTGTTTGATTACATTTGATTAAATTGCAAAAACTAGATCTAGATTGTGGAATTGAAAACTTCCTGTGTAACTCAAGGCAATCATTTAATTTTTCTCTGCCTGGTGTTATAAGACGTTTTGCAATTCACAAGGTTTCATTTTTTACTGCTGAAAAAGCATTACAGGACTTTTTTTTTGGAAGATGGTCAGAGAACAAAAAAAGCTAATCATTTCAATTCTGTATTCACTATGCAGGTTGCAGCATTTATCATGTAATAGATGTTGCTGTAACTACAACAAATCACCTGTCATAAACAGTTCATAAGCTGAAAGACAGAAAAACACATGAATGTTTTATGCATCTACCTCACCTGCCATTCAAGCATACAATTAGGAAAGCTAAGGTCAATTGTGCTATACAGAGAAGTTTTGGCTAAGCTGAATTCTGTGTACTTCACCGTAAAAGTGAATCTTTGGGTCACTGTCATGATACTGAACAGGAAATAGGAAGAAAGCCAAGGGGAAATAGATTTCCTTTAAAAATTTCTCATGCAGTGCTGTGGATTAATTCCAGTGGGAAGCTGAAGGTCCCACAGGCCTTTGCTGACTTGCCCCTGGAGGGATGGGGAAGACTATTAGAAGTGTAATAGTGAGAAATGTCATGGATTGAGATAAAGACAATTCGATAGGTAAGGCAAAAGCTGTATGCAAGCAAAGCCAGAGGACTTCATTCATTACTTCCCATCATCAGGCAGGTGTTCAGAACTGCACCATGTGTAGTGGTGATCTGAGCAGACAAACATCAACACTCCAAACATACCCCTTCCTCTTTCCCCAGCTCTGCATGCTGAGCATGATGCTATGTGGCATCTATCCTTTGATAGACCCATAGATATCATAAAATGGCTTCAGCTGGAAGGGACCTTGAAGATCATCTAGTTCCAAATCTCTTGCCAAGTGCAGGGACACTTTCCACTAGACCAGGTTGCTCAGAGCCACTTCCAACCTAGCCTTGAATAGTTCCAGGGATGAGGACCCCACAACCTGTCTGACCAACCTTTTCCTGTGCCTCACCACCATATCATCCCTTTAATCTACAACCACTACTTCAAAATGTCCAGAAAATTTCTGTTGAGTTCATTTAGTTCACAATCATCCTTCTTTGATTCAGGTGATATAGTACCATTGAAATGAATTTAATGACAAAAACAATGATCTTCCTACATATCTCCCTTGCTATTTACTTTAAATATGAGTATGTAGTGATTATATTGAGATGGACATGGCTGGCATCATCACCAGCCTGTTATTAAAAACTTTTCACGCTTTCTTTCAGTGGACTTCTTTCAGGCAACCCTGACTCCTTTCCTCACAAGCAGCTCCACATAGCATTGACTCCTTTCCTTATTAGCTGCTTCACACACTCCTCTTTGCAAGTTTTCTTCTCTCCTCACTGCATGGCTGCCAACCTGTCCCTTACCCAGCCCCCTAAACCTGTCTGTCCCTCACATAACATCTTCTTACTTTATCTGTCCCTTGCACTACTGCATGTCCCTTCTCCTCACAGCACAGCCAGCAGACTCCATCCCAAATTACAACTGCAACTTATTCTCCAGCTGCCCCACTCTTTCATAACACCCATCCTCATTGGGCAGGCAAGGCTGCCTCCACTTCTCAGCAATCAGTACAGCTTTATTTCACTGAGGAAAGTTGCCTTCTGCACTATCCCTACAAACCTATCTTCCTACATGAGTATGTCTAGGAGGCTATGGAACTGTATTTCCTATTATTCATCCATTCCTATCTCCTACAGAGAATTTCCCCTGTGTCCTCTGTACAAAAGTAAAGACAGACTTATGAAAATACATTTGTTTTTAATAATGCTAAACAAGATTTATACCCTTGAGAGCTATATCTCCAACTGGTTGAAGCAGAAAAGTCACATTTGAATATATTAAGCTTGATTTTTAATAATATGAGTAGTTCTGCTTTCACTCGCATCTTGATAATTGATTGTTCTGCTGCATTAAGAATAGACACAAGATTCTTCTTTCTACATTTGATCTCAAATATCATACTAGCTAAAAGTTAACTTCAGAGAACAAAAATAGCTTTTGATTAGATGCTTCAAAGCATATATGTCTTCGATATCAGCTTAATTACTTTTCTTATCTGTGGTCAGTGAGTGACTGTCAAATGAATCTGAATCAAATCTGACCTAGAACAGAATATATCTAGGACTCACTTATGTCTACACCATGAAAGATTTTTTGATATTGTTAGCACTGAATTAAAGAAATGAGATTAAATATAACAGATTATCAGAAGGTCAAAAGTAATATAAGAGAAAATCTTCTTTTCTTAGCCTAGAAAAACCTGATAATTTATATCCATAGATTTTGTGTATGTGAAGTGTTATGTGGGTTTTCCAGAGTCTTTCATTCTTCCAGATAATGTAATTTATGTAGTTCTTAGCTTATGAAGATGGTTGGGATAAGCAAGGGTCAAGAGCTAACTAAATTCCTTGGAATAATCTCTCCTGTAAAAAAAATTAAATATTTTGAAGTGTCCCTTTCTCCTTAAGGCTTTGAAATTTCCAAATGTCTTGTGGTGATGGGAGATATCCATGCAATTACTTTTCAGCAGCACTGTCTTCCAGGCAACAGCAACATCTCATAATTTTACAGTTTACATAACCTACAAGAACAAAACAGCTCATGTTAATTCTATCTTGTGGTCTGAAAATAAAAAAACAACAGGACAATTCTTATTTCTATGATATTTAACGGCTTATCGGTTTCTGTCCAGTGGTCTGGACTGATCAGGGCTGAAAAAATTGGCAGTTCTACCTTTCATTGTCTAACTTTTTTTTAGGTCCATTGTGGACAGATATCCTGTGCAGTAAAAATATCCTTTGATGGTTTCAAGATAGAATCCCTTGTTTGTTAAGTGTCCTCCAGAGAATGATAAAAATAATGATCCATTAAAAGAACATAGTGGAATTGTCACTTTCCCCACACAGGATTTGCTGGTATCATGGATATTCTTAGCCTGGGAAATTAGAGATAAAAATTCATTTGCAAAATTGTTCCCTACAGTCTGTGTTTTGCATAATTTACTTTAACTTCGTCATGCAATGACTCTTGAAACTTTTCACTTGAGAATAAATTCTAGTTTTATGTTCTGGTTTATATAAAAATTTCCTGACATGCAGTCCACTCTTTCTTTTGCATTAAAGTATCATTTTATCTTTAATCAAATCTTACTGCAAACCATCCAGTTCATCCACCTTAAGTGATTAATTTCAATTCACGTTTTAACTTTGTTGGATTTTGTAAGTATTACAAGCTTTTATTAATCAGAGTGGATGTCAACTTTATTAAGGTTGCAATTTAGTATTCACTATCAAGGAAATAGAAACAGAAAATTAGGATGGAAGAGTTGAAATCTCAGCATTTGTAATAAACAAGCAACAACTTAGATAAAGATATTTAGTAGTGTTTCCACCTGGCACTGAAGGTGTCAAGCAAGTTGAGTTTAATGGGTAAATATGGTACTTGGAACACCGTTATTTTTGGTTATGCAGACTGCATGCTTTCAGCCTATCTCCAGCACAAAGTGATAGACATGCTGGTACCGCCCCTAGAAAATGCATTTGACAAATATAACCCCTTCCTTTCTGCTCAAAGAACTCTTTCAGAAGGAAAAAAGTGTTCAACAATAACTGCTTCTTCATACACTAATGGCAAAAAGTTGGTGTAAGAAGTACAAATTACTCCCTTTGATCACTAAGGTGTTTTGATTATGAAATACAGCAGTGGTGAAGAATACTCTGCTGGGAGGAAATAACAAGGTTTTCTGTGTTCAAAAGACTGTTAGAAGCTGGTTTTCACTACAATAGAGTTTGACTGCTGATCAAGCAAATTTTCCTATGCATACCAGTTTATACTGCACCAGCTTTGGGAAAAAAATTTCCACTATCTTTTCTTTTCTCTGGATGAAACATTTCTATATGCCCATGTTGACCTAGAAACAATGTCAGAATTAAAGTTTGATGCCAATGTCACAAAACAAATCAATGTTTTATAACAAGTCAAAGGAAATATCATCTCCACCATCCTGTTTTCTTTCTTAAACATAGTCTTTTATACATAGTCTTCTACACTAAGCAACAGGAACAAAAGAAAAAGAATCTAAAATGGAAAAGAGAAATGGAACAATGTTCAAGCAGCAGAAAGTAGAAACGGTCAAAACCAGGACAAGAGTGAATGGAATGCCAGTCTTCTGTAGAGTACAAAAGTACATTTTATTTCCTCAAACACTCACTCTTGGTATGTTAGAGACAAATATACATGTGGAATGGTGAAAAATAAAATTATCATCTTCTAAATCCTCTCACTCCTTGTTTTCTTACAGCGACACTTCGTGGACACTACACTTGCTCAAGAGAAGCTGCAAATTGTCTCCTAATGGGCACAGTTCTTATAACGTGTCACATTGCATTCTTCATTTATAAAGTATTTTTCTTAGCAGAAAAAAAAGGTATTCATTATTAATGACTGCTTTAGTCAATATTTAATATATTTCCATTCTTCTGAGATATAAAATTATTGATATAAAATATTAATTAACAGCCAACATGGTGGAACTGTATCTATTTTAATTACACTTAAAACTAAATTGTGTAAGTCAAAGAATATATTTCAGTAAGTCTCAAGACAAGGATCAGCTTAAGTGGAAATACAGCAGAGTGCACTCATTTTGGTTGTAGTATCTGAGATGAGCTCAGTGAAGTGTTTATGCTCTCTCCCAGCACAGAGAGCATCCTTCTAACAACAAAATAGAGAAAGTAGATTCTGAATGTCTACATATTTAGGAAAAGAATGTTTGCTGTATTGAGACAATATTCTTTGTTTGTGCTTCTGGGCATGAATTATCCCATTCAATGAAAGAAGATGCAAAATAAAAAAGGGGAAAAAAACCACCAGCAGGGTATATAACTGTTAATTAACTTTACAAGACTCCTTGGAAAGAATTACTCTATATATTGATTCAAACATACCAATTTCAATTTTCTTGGTCTCGTCATTGTCATCATCTTCTGCCTGCAAACATTTTGTTTTCGAAGGCATTTATATTTTTTAAATAACATATATATTTCTTTAATGACACATATACAAACATGTGATGTATGATAATAATGCTGAAATGTTAAGACAAAAGATCCTGACAACTGAGCCCTGTCCAGGACAGCCCCTGTCCCGTTTTATTTTTAACATGACATTCAAATATAAAATGAGATATAAACAGAATTGTTGATGATATTTAGCCTAAAATATGTATGTTGCTTCTCTACAAAAAATGTGTGTTTATTGAACTTCAGCTATTCTATATATTTATATATTTGCATAAGTACCTTAATTTATTATCAATGAGTAAATGATGAGTAAAATTCATGAAGTGTTGAAACATGTGGAAAAAAATGTAACCCTCTAGTAGCTGTCATTTACTGTTTTAGTGTTCTTGAGAACAAATTGATTCTATGCATTTTTAACATCCAACAGAGGAGTTGAAAGCTTAGCTAGGTTATTCTTCTTTTATAAAGAGGATGAGATGACTAAATTCTAGCTGGGATATCTGTCTCCCATCCAGAGAGAAGAAGGGAAAGAACTTCACAGAGCTAGTTTGCACTGGGAGAGGTTGAGTTCATTCAGCCTTCCCAATAGGATTTTCCCAAGATAATTATTTGCACTGAAGCTGGAGACATACTATGAATCAATCACAATGCACTCATTTTTCTTCAGAGACTGTAGAAGATCCTATAAGTTTAACTTTCCCAGTCTAAAGTCATTATCTTACTGCAAGATGAAAAAAAAAGAAAACTGAAAAGAAAAAGATAAATATTAATAGATAGATACCATCAAACTAGCCAAAATATTTTCTGATAAAGAATTGCAAAACCATACTCTGTGGTTTTTTTTAAAGTGGATATTCTTGTCTGACAGCAACCAAAAGGAAACTGATTCGTTCCTATCAGCATATCTCAAAATAAGGTAAAAAAGTAGTTACCAGTTGATAGAGAGGCACTGGTAGTCCTGTTCAGAGCATTTACCTAAATTGCCTCCCTGATTAGTGGCAGTGGAGTTGTGTTGTTTGTTAGTTAACACTGCACCAGTTTACTGAATTAGAATCATAAAACCTCAGTGGGCAAGTGAGTTTGTTCTGGCAAAGGGGTAACAGGCTGCCACTGACAGACCTCATTGATCTCTAGAGAGAACAAAATGGAAAGAAAATTAGCAAAATATAATGCATTATTTTAAACGTCAGATAGAATGAAGAGTATATTCCTCCTTTTAAATGCAAAAGTGTAGATATCTCAACTACATTAGCCACCAGTATGAGGTGTGTGCTAATTCCCAAACCAAACCATTTCAAATAAGGTAAAAGACCCTGCTGTGCTTAACAGCTACATCCAAAGTCCCCCATGTGCACCAACAATAAAAACAGTAAAAGAAAAATCTATCATTGAAGGCAAAACCGTCTGAGATCTTTATAATCCCATAAATACAGCATGTAGAAGGCTTACATGCTTATTTTGTTAGTACTAATGGAAACCATCTGTGCTAATATACTCTGTATGGAAAAATTAATAGACCTCCTAGATGTGTTTGTTGTTTTAAAAGATTTGACATCTTACTAAGAAAAGGCAATTACTTCTGCTCTGCATAGCTTGGCTGATGTTTCAGTCTGGGATAAATGCCACATGTTTTTTGTTCATACATTTCTGTACAAATTAGAGGAATTTAATTTGTAGAGGCTGCTTCTAGAGTATCTGACCTCAAAATCAGGCAGAGAATGAAGTAATGAGAAGGAATGTAAGAAGGAATTATCAAAATGTGCTATGCAGCCTCGAAATCCATGTAGAAAAAATGACTCTAAGTTAAATATACATGCAAAAATGCAGTTTCATCATTAGAATCTGCAGTTATTTGTGTGCATTTCTGAGAGAAATTCACAGATTTTTGAGACAGAGTGGTATTTTATTTTGCCTAGTATTTTGCCTGTTCCAGGCTGCTTCATCCTACATATTGACTTCTTTTGGTAATACCTGTGCCATGGTTTGACATGAAGATATGCATAAAGACTGTAAGAAACTCATGACTACACTTTTAAAAGGATTGCCCTCACTTTATAGAGAGATATATGTGATTTATAGTTTAAATAAGGTCTTCTTTAATATCCACCAATACTTGTATACTCCGTCTGTGAAGACACTGAGTCACTGTAACCCAGTCATCTTCCAGTCTTACCTTCACTAAAATAAACACATAAAGTGTTCTGAATTATTCTGCAGCATTTCCTACAAACTTTGTGAGTTTTTCTGGAATTTAATTAATCCCTTTCAATATTTCTAAAACTTTAATATTTTCTCACAAATGTGACAAGAACAGGGCAGGCAGTGTTTCAGGGCTCTGACAGCATATCCGGGGTAAAAAAAAAAAAAAAGAAAAAAAAAGAAAAAAAAAGAAAAAAAAGAAAAAAAAGAAAACAAAAAAAAGGAAGAAAAAATATTTTTCTTATATCTTGTGTACCACTCTACAGTTCAGATAGCCAATTCTCCCCTTTTGCACAGTTCTGATCCAGAATTTGATTTTTAACTTCTTTTTGTTAGAACTGGCTCAGTGCTCCAAGACTTATATCTCCTCGTCATTTATCATTCATTCAGTCTTTTCATCTGCACATTTTACTGGCAGTGATTTTGTGTTTACTTCTGGTTCATTGATTAAACGTTGAACAATGTTGGAAGTTACCATGCCTACAGAATGTCAGCAGAAATTCACATAAGAAATTGTGTTCCATATATCATAATATGTCATCTGGTTTATATTCTACTTCATGTTTGCATTATTATTTTCAAGTACTGCTAATCTTTATTCCAAATAATATACAGGACTTTGTCACAAGTACCTTATAGGAAGCTATTTCCATCAGTGCAGTTTTCATTATTAAATACATTTCTAATTTGGAAGAAGAGAATCCAGTTTGTTTAATAAGATTTATTTTCATTAATTGACATTAACTATTTTTAATAATTTAATTCTCTATGAATAAATCTCCTAGCAATTTTTGTTTATTTTTTTTCTTGAAACTCAAACCAGTCTATGTTACCTTGAACTACCTGGTTGTCCATGATAACTTTTCTTTAGCACTGAAAAATTGCACGACTTTTTCAAGGCTTGAATTTTTAAATTCTTTTTTCTTCAGGATTAAAAAACTGTGAAAGAAAAAAAGAATAATACTAATTTTGTAATACTAAACCAGCTCCTACATGATTCTGTTATGCAAATTGTCCACATCATACACTGTAAATATTTATCTCAAGTGTCTATGAGACAACATTTTCCTTGCTGTCTACTACTTGTTCTTTAGTGTCCTTGAGTCTACTTCATGAATTCATTAATTCACATTATTCATGTGCTAGGAGAATTGTAATTCTGCTTTGCAAAACCCAACCCAAAAGGCCAACCCAAAAGACTTTATTAAATACTATGCTAACTCTTCGCAGTAGTAGAGAAGAGTAGTTATTAACAGGATCTTTTGTCATTCCCATTTCATCAAATATGCCCGTGAATATATATATTATTATATATATATATATATGACACATACAGAAAGATACATATATAAATGAGACAATGTCATGAGACATTCCTCAATATATTAATTTTACTTTATTTTTTTTATTTTCTCCAACTACTTTGTTTGAGACACTGATTTCCATAATACATTTAAAATGTACTCTATTATTATTTATTGTAATTACAATTAGTTTGTGATTGGTGGTTGCATTAAACAAACTTCACGCAATCATTAGGTTCAAACCTGTTTGTGCTAAAAAACTTATCAGCTCTACATACTTTAGAAATACCAGTATCTGAGCAGGAGCTCCAAACTGAATCTCTCAACCCAAAATTTCCAATAACAGCTTGATTCTTCCTTCTGAGTATTGCATACAAATGCTTAAACACTCCCTCATTCTGCAAGATTTAACTCAGGCTAGTAAGAACTCCATAATGGCTTTTGTCATCAGCATGTTGACCAGAATCCTGTGGCATTCTTGGCTCTGCCAAGCTATTTGTGGTTGGCTAAGTTGGCATATCTTTTTATTGTAGGACTTATTCTAAGAAGACTTTACATACTTTAAAAAAAAAACCAAATTTCAAGTCCACAGTATATTTACATTTGACATGCCAGTAAATTCTGAAAAAAAGTATTTAGTATTTTCTTTTATTCGTTGTTTCTAGTTATGACTAGTATTATCAAAGCTCTTTTCAATGTTGTGTTTCCAGTTCATTCAGCTCTTACTCAGAATTGCTTACAATTGCATCCTTAGCACTTAATTAATAGTAATGTCGCATCCATATTAACTTTTTTAATCCCTCTGCTACTTCCAAGTAGATCATGTGGCATGTCCTTTCTTTCAGATCTTTTGTAAGGTCCCTGCTGTTCTCTCTAAACTCTAGCTCTGCTTTACCATGGGGCAGTGAAACCTTAGCAAAGGTAACACAAAGCCTTATTCAGACTTCAGTGTGGAAACAATTCTTGACTTATTGTGATAATGTGACCTAAGCAGAATGAACCTTAACCTTTACTGAATGGTCAAAGGGGCAAGGCTAAAGAGAAAAAAGGTATTATTCATTGAACTCAAAAATTAAAATCTAACCCTTCTGAAACCGTTTATTTTCTAGAACAGGAGATTTTAAGTGCTTGCTGTAATGCAGTTGTACTTTAGTTTTCAATGTAAGGGATTTTTAAACATCCATAAAATCCTAACCAGTCTTACGGATGTCAGAACTTCACCCAGTTTAACAGATTTAAAACTCATACGCTTGCTACTCTAGGTTTGTTAAATATCATGCAAATTGGATATAATTCTCCTTTGTGAATATCTAGAAAGCGCATTCAAGTCCCTTGGGCTTTTTCTCATGTTGCAAAAATTACTTGAGAGCTGATATAGTATAAAAAGTTTCTAATGAAGACAAGATCTGTCCCCTTTTCCTTAATACTTTCAAACCTATCTCCTTTCAGATCTTTTTTGTTCTTATCATCAGAAACATAAAAACATCAATTACTTAATGAACAGAAACGTCACAAAAAGTCTTCCCTGAAGTTGTATTTCTATATTAAAAGCACTATATAAACAGTTTTAAATGAGCTGTCTGCACCAGCAAATAAAGCAGAGTAAGAACTTATCCTTGTCTCTGTGTTTAACTGACACAGCTCTGCTCATGATTACATGCCTAAACATGTTTATCATCAAACTAACTGCTGACATGTCCAGAATATTTATTTGGAACAATTCCTAGCTATTGCTGTATGGTTTTTGTCCAGGGAAGTGTTGGCATGTTAAAATAATTGAGACCTTGGATGGCTATCTAAAATGTAGACATTTAGATTGTGTTATTAGAATTCCTCTCAAAGTCACCTGATTTTATGCATTGTCCTCTAGCATGATTCCCACTTTAAGAGAAGCTACACTGCAGATAATAAAAAATGTTATTCATCTTTTCTGTCCTTTGTGTAAGACCTTTTTATTAATGTATGGATGTCAAAACTTGCCTTTAATGAAAGTGCATGGTTTAAGCAGAGAATTAAATACCATGTCCTGAGTCAGAATCATGAGGATTATGAGCTGATAATACTGGTTGACTAGACAGACAATGGAAAAAAAAAAAAAAAAAGATAAAATTTGTGTTAGAGAATTGTATTTGTGCAGAACCAAGGAGAAAGATGAGAAGATTATTGTGGTTGTCACAATAATATATGCCTTGACCTGTAGGACTGAACCAAATGATCTAAAGTTGCGCTTTCCAACATGAAAAATTCTGTTTCTGTATTCTGTTTTCTTCATTTTTTTCTGGATAGGTCTAATGGCAAGAAAGCTTTAGAATATATGCATATATTTAACTGTATAGTTATTAAAATATTTTTCATCTAAAGGAAATTTTTAACATGAACCCTTTTTCCTTAATTAGATATCTGGTACTTAATGAAATATTGCCAAACACACAGTCTCAATGCCTGAGTGCTGACAATGATTAATATATTCCCTTGATATGCTGTAAAATGATGAGAAAGTTGTTAGAGGAAGAGTCTCTACTGTTCCATCCTGCAAGATACAGCAAAAGCTGATGATAGCTGCTGTCACTGTGGATCAGTGCCCATAAGGTTTGTACAAGGCTTTTGACATGAAGTATTATATCAGTGATCTAAGTACTTTTGCCCTACTGCAGCACCATATTCTTGAATCCATCTTTAAAAACATAGAGCCAATATGTTGTCTGTGATATATATCCATTTGACATTCCAAAGGAAGATTTTTATTTTAAAGTATATTTCTATCATATTGCCCTCTATAACCTCCTATTAAATGAAAAGAATGCAAATGGATTTTGGCAGTGCTTGTAGACATACAATTCAAGTATATTGAATTACTCGTGGGTAATTTGAGAACTTTGGATGGTGTAATACAGTACATGAATATGATTGGTTTAACCTGGAGAACTCCATTAATAATACACAACAAGTGCTTGTCCTGCCTTTATGGCTTCATGACATGTTTGAGAGGGTTTTTAATGTTACTCTAAATGTCATTTTGAATACGATTAAGCTTTCTCAAGGTTCTAAGGTAAGTGCTTCAGTCCTGTAATCATTTTTGCAGCCCCTCCCTGGACTTGCTCCTGTAAATTCCCTATCCTTTTTGTATTGGGAAGATCAGAACTGGATCCAGCAGTCCAGATGTGGCCTCATCAGCACTGAGGGAAGAGAGAGATGATAATTTCTCTTGAACTTCTGGAAATGCTCCTTCTGATGCAGCTCAGAGCACCCTTGGTCTTAATTGACACAATGGTGCATTGCTGGTAAGTAATAAACTGGGCACATTGTTACAATTCTTTGCACTGCTAAGGTTGAAGTTTATCTGATGAAGGGGTTGAAGTCCTCAATGGTTGCCCAAGTCACAATTTTGTAAATTCTTAAAATATAACTTAAAATAGAAGAAAACCTCATAAAAGGCTGAAATATTTGTGACTTGTCTCAGCTAATTTGGACCAAATAGATCTTTCCATAATGGATATGACATAGCAAGAACTTGCCAGGAACAACCTAGAATTTGTTTCCCCCAAAATCCAGTGTAAAATATTCAGGTTTCTGAACAGCTGTGTATGTTTGGTATGCAGTCACCATGTTGTCCTCATGTCTCCAAAGGCAAGTCCATTTCACAGTTAAGAATGGGTGGATCTTGCAAGCAGAGTGTTGTCATGCACATACAAACAAGTTATCCTTTTACAGATATAGCCTGCCTTCTAGAAAGTCTGGTATCAGATGGGTAGGCAGACTATTCTAGTCGGCTGGAAAACAGGACCCCAGGGTTCACATGGTTGTGATCAGTTACATGAAGTTGTCCTTGTTTAGGGAAAATTTGGGAGGAAACTTTTGAAGTGGTCTGCTCTATAAGGCAAATTCAAGCTGCCTGTGCTCCAACTGGTTTGGAAGACTAAATCTCCTTCAAGAAAAGTGGAAAAAAACCTGTTTATTTAGCAAGCAAAGAAATAAAATTAATTATGTTAAACAACGCAACCTCTCGTTGTTCTGAAGAGATGGCAAATTCAGAGAGGGAGTCTTTTTTTTGTGGTGCAACTCGGCTTGCTCAGATCCTTATCAGTCCCTCCTGTGCTGGAAAATGCCGCATTCCGGGCCCCAGAGGGCCACAGGTGTGAGCTCCTGGTGCTCTTCTGGGTTTTTGGTCCAGAGCAGGTTTGGATAGCTGCAGGAAAAAAAAAAAACCACAGTCTTGGGAAAGCTTTCCTTGCCATAGATAAAGAGGAAAACCAGCAAAACAGCAAAAAGCTCACTGTCCTTGCTTGCAGACAACACGGTCCATGACAATGAATGCAGGGGAGCAAGTGAAATTTCTGCAAACAAACTGCTTGCTTCTTCTCCCCCTGCTTTGCTCTTGGAACCAGTCTTCAAGGTACAGAACTTAATATTCAGCATAAACAGAACAGATGATTTGGGATACAAGCATCATAAAGTCACCCCAGGACAGGAGTCTAACTGGAAGGTTTTAGTTGCTAGTTGTTAAAACAACTAGTGTTGCTCCTCAGGAGTAGAGTCTGGAACCGAGAAGGTTTAACACTTTAATAATGGCCTGGATAATGAAATGCACTGTTGGTAGGTGACACTAGTTTGGTGAAGGAGGCTATTCTGGAAAGCAGAGCTTCAGTATCTCAACAAATTGTGTAAATGGGCTGACAGGAGCTTTACAGAGTTCAGGAAATGCAAATGAAAGTCCTGAAGCTGGGATGGAATTACTCCACACAAAGTTTGGGGATCAGCTGGACAGAAAATAACTGCAGAGGAGAACCTGGAAATTCTAACATGCTAGAGATTGAACATGAGACAGTTACCCTGCTAGTAAAGGCAGTCAAACTCTCTGTGGTATCAGCAAGAGTGTAGCCAACAGATGCAGGGCAGTGTTCCTTCTTCCTGCTGGGTGGTGGAACTTGCTCTGTAAGGACATGTCCTGTTGCCCTGAGAAGTTCCTGTGACTCCCAACTCCTGGTCCCATCTGTCCTGCATGACACCCTGCCAAACCTAAGAAAAATATAGCCAAAATAATAAGCACATATCTTTCTGCTCTTCTTATTGCTCATAAATGCAATTGCAGAAACTAGAATGCCCCATTTACATCAGCTGGAGCTCAAATTTCATCTTTCAATTTTGGCTGAGTTAACAATCCAACTGCTTTTTTATTTCTTTTATTTCTCATTTTTCCCTTCACAATTTTTGCCCTGTGTTGTTTACAAGTTCAGATTAAAATGACTAAGCAAGTGCTAAATGGCTCAATGTAACACATTATACTGAAAATACACAATACATGCATTTCTAGATTCAAAGCCTGTTTGTAATAACAAATTCAATATTTATGCTAATGAAAACCCTGTATAAAATTCCCTATCTGAAAGAATACTCCTAAAATGTTAAAATGGGAGCTAGATGACCCATGATGCTTTAACAAGAATCAGTTGCCAAACGCAATGATTTATTCAGCAAAAGTTCATACTGGAGAACAAGTTACTCCGTCTAAAATTTAATTTGATTACATTAAAATTACTTAAATAATTTACTTTATCTACAATGTGCTTTGCCAACATTACTGGAGTCTATGAGATATATAAATTTACAATAACTCCCTTCACACAGAAAATGAAACAGTCAAATGGGCAAGTGCCCAAATACAGTGGATGAAAAGCAGGACTGGAGCTCAGAATTCCTGAGTTATCACATTTGTCAAACATGCAAATTGAATTTTCTGAGTGCCAATCAAATGCAATGCCCTCAAGTCACTGCTGGTGATGACTTCAATGTCAAGAAAAAGAATTAGATATATGGCTATAGTACATTTGTTCAGAATTCATTTGTTTTAATAGACTTTCTTGCATACCTCTTGAAGATAAGAATCTGAAAATTAAAACATTATTTTAAGCTTATGAAATGACTTCTCTTATGATAAACTTTTGTGATATGGGCCAGGCAAACGTGAATCAGGCAATTATCTAAATACACTGTAATGTTATGCTCACCATTTTGTTATTGAAACATCAAATAAATTAGATCAATAATTGTCTAGCAAATCTTGCATTGAAATCAAAGCTTTGCCTCAATTTCACAGATTCATTAGTCTTGTGCCGTTACTGACAATTGATGACCCTCCATGTTGCCATTTTTGAGCTTTAGAGATTCAAGATAATATCATTAAAACATTCACTCATAAGAGAAATGGGAGATAACCATAAATATTTTTGGAGGATACATTACATGTATTTTTAGAGAATTGAAATTATCTCTGTGGGCAACTATCACCTCCCCACACCCTCTCCCCCAGAAGCTCTGTCATTAATAAAGTTCTCAAACTCAAAACTAACTCAAAACTAACTCAAAACTTGATATTACACCATGGCATAAAGGAGAAGTTACAACTCATCCAAAAGGAGCAGACTGCAGCTTTGCTTTTTATTCTGCATATGTTATTCTCCTTTTTGTAAAATGCAAATCTAAATCAAAGAATGTCAAACTCTTTTACATAAGACTTTCTGATTTGTATTTAGAAAGATTTTTTTTTATAAAACTAACTCCAACTGCAAATATTTTCCAAGTAGTTCCAAGGATAGATACCTTGCTAAAGTCATCATTTGTATGGCATACTATAACAATTTCAGAACAGTACTTGAAAAATAAATAGTAAAAAAGAAAGGGTGTCATTTTTAGAAATAAAACAAACCATAAAATCAAAGAATTACAAAACATGCTGAATTGAAGGGACCCACAAGGATCAATGAGCCCAACTCCTGCCCCTGCACATCTCCATCCCCAGTAATTACCCCACATGTGTGAGAGTGTTGTCCAAACAATTCTTGAGCTCTGTCAGGCTTGGTGCTGAGACCACTTCCCTGGGGAGCCGTCCCAGTGCCCAAACACCCTCTGAAGGGGTCAAGACGTTTTTTCTAATACTGAACCTAAACCTGCCCTGTCACAGCTTCAGGCCATTCCCTTCGTTCCTGTCCCTGGTCCCAAGAGAAAAGAGATCAGTGCCTGTCCCTCCTCTCCCCCTCCCAATGAAGCTGTAACTGCAGTG